>NJDC01003387.1:103824-116367 GCA_002245475.1 Calephelis virginiensis
ACCGTGAATCTCTACCCGAGCAAGTTGCTTTACAACACTCCCATTATAATGAACCTGTGTTCGCCTATTATGAGTTGCCTTCCACGTCGCAACGGATGTTATGGTTTTGATTTTTGTGTATTAGATAGAATTTTTATTTATCCCGTTACCTACACATACCGTTACCTGTGGGATAATTACCTTAATATGCGGGCAACATCGAGCGAGAATGTCACCATTTAAAATTTTCAAAACCCAACCCTGAATATTTTTTATTCCTCAAACGACAGGCTACTGCTTCATAAGACTAAGTCACTGGGCTGCCTGTGAATTGCGAGGGAAATACCGGCCTCTGTCACCAAGCGAGAAGCTGGCTGCTGTTTCAAATTACTGTAATAAAGTCAACGTCATACGAGGCGCTGTGCCGTATATGGTAAGATTACCTACTGTTATATTTTGAGTTTATTAGATCGAATCGTACTGATTTAATTCGTTCATTTGAAAAGTGGTCACGAGGCTACATGAGAAGTTTGCTATCCCGATTCCCCTTGTTGTTCCAACCTAGCTCAGTACTTAGTTTTTCCGCTTAGCACGCTCGTGGTTATTTAAAAAAACTTTCGTTCAGTCATGTTAAGGAATTCTCTTCCTCTCTGGAGGCCTGCGATAGCCTATTTTTAAGAAAATATTAAAGGAATATTATTTTTCGTTGATGCAGTAACGTATTTTATGTCTATTTTCGCTACATATTTTATTTTTATACTAGCTGTCCCTGCGAACTTCGTTCCACCCGTGTAGTTTCTATAGGAAATTTTTAAAGAAAGAAAAAAATTCGCCCCAGACAGGATTTGAACCTGTAACCTTTCGTCTCAAGCCGACGAATACTCTAAGCAATTGAGCTACTGAGGATTCAAGTCCCGTGGCGAAATTTTTAATTCCTTTCTAACCCGTTAACGCGGGTAGTTATGTCCTTTTTTTCTTTCTTTAAAAATTTACAGAAAATCTATCCCAAGCACAGGGCAAGTGCTAAAATAAAAATACGTTGTAAACACTAAAAATATGTTTTTTTCTAGTTTTCTCACAGTTTTTTACTTTTTCTAATCTTTTAAACCTACCCTGGACTTAAGCAAATAATTTAAAACCAAAATTAGCCACATTGGTTCAGCTGTTCTCGAGTTTTAGCGAGACTAACAAACAACAATTGATTTTTATATATATACGTATAGGTATATCAATTTATTTTACATACATACATATCTTCACGCCAAGTCCCTTACGACTTATAAAAAAACAAATACATTCGAATATCTCGAAAACGGTTAGGTTTAGGATAGGATATTTCTTCGTCAATCAGTCAGAAATGATCGAAGCTACACACCCTTAACGGATCTAGGTCGACTTACCCTGTGACCCTGTATAAATGATTATAGACGACATCATTAAGCGCAATAAAACTACAAAAACCGACTCCAACTATTTTATTAGGTAACTCGTATTTCGAAAAAATTACCACGAGTTGATAATTTTTTTTTCGAAATATAGCAAAATGCTTTACATTCTAAATACATAAACTGCACAGCACGCAGCAGTGACCGGTCTGTCCTTAAGCTCCTTACATACAGAGCGAACACTCCTAATCTATACATCCTCTTTTTCTTTCACATTTTATTGCACTTGCTTATTGCATCCGCATTGCAACTAAGTATTTACCACTACACTTTTAGGCTTTTATACAAGGGCACGACAATTGCACGCTGTCAGTCTTCGGGTAGTCTGCCTGTCCTCCTATATTTATTACAGAGCACCCAAAAATAATCCTGAACCGTAGAACCACCCTGCTTGATCATCTCAGCTGTAAACTTATATGCTCCCGTAACCTTAACATTTTTCATACTTATAATAGCCCATTCGACTTCTTCCATTGTATTGCGATCGAATGCCTCCGCTATTTCTAAAACATTTGAGATCTCAGGCCCAGCAGACCATTTTGGACATATTCGTATATGTCACTCCATCGTTTTAACACGTCATCTTTGCTTAAGAATATCACTACGGTTACACTTAATTATATTTAATCTAGAGGCAGACAAACAACTTCGAGACTTTTTCATCTCCCTCCAGAAGAGTTTGGTCTTGGTCTCGAAATTGTTTGCCAGCCTCTTTACTGTTTGGTGGTATTCTTGCAACAACGGTAAATTCCTTTCTTCAACTGTGTCATACTATCTTTCGATTGCAAACATGATACATAGTCTAGCCAGGATTTCTTTTTTCTTATAACGAAGGCTTTTACCAACTTATCCCACCATGCGTCACCATTAATTGGCTTGTACATCTTTGCACTACCATATACCTCTTTCGCGACATCTACCATACTGTCTTACGAAACTACAACATTCATATACATCTTAAGTCCAGTAGGCAAACACTTTCCAGCTTAACTTGATCTCGACTCTCATTCAAGTTCCAACACTTGGGTTTTGCACCTTTCCACCATTGATCAATCCCTCCAAAAGGAACACCCGCTCGCCTATACTTTCACTCCTTAAATAGACCTCTAATATAACCCTAAATATTGGTCTATGTTAAGAGTCGGACACCTGTATGTTATCTTGCCTATTAGAGACTTCCGGAGGTAAGTGTCAACCAAACACAAGTCTACTATACTCATTTGATTATTCTTGCTCTATATAAACGAATGTTTTGACTCAAATATTGTATTATACACAAGAACATTAATAATTAAACAAGAATATTGTTGGTCCGGACTCCTTTGCAGAATAGACCATCTGCCTTCCTGTGCCTGGCAGCTCGTAAAAGGCGAGCATAGGCTTACCGTCACTGACATCTGACTAGGTGGTCAGGTAGGTGGTGGTGGAAGGTGGTGGTGGTGGTGGGATTCGCCCGGATTGGTACCACGGCCTTACCTGTTCCTGTTGCCACAATGTCAGCGCTTGCCGTTGACGTGTTCCAGTTCGTAGGATAAGGTAGCCGGTAAACTTACTTTTGCTTGAGGCTTAACATCCCGGCCTAAAGTTGGCAACGCAACATTACCACCTTTGGTGTCTCTAGGCGGCGTGATTTTCGTACCATCAGGAAATCCGTCTGCTTGTTTGCCTTCCAATATCATAAAATAATAATATACAAACACATGTAGTAGTTTTCGCTATTATCCGCAACTTATATGTTGCGGAGCAACAAGAGCGCGCAAGTTATATGACTTTCATGTCCCCGAAGATATTGGGACTAAAGTTAGCCTTTTTTACTCCAAGGTTAAATCCATTTTTGTCCTAAAATTAATTTAAATTGGTTCATCAGTTTTGACTTTAAATTGGAGCATGCTAACAAACACACACTTATGTATTGACAGTGTAAGTTCAGAACTACACATGCAAATGTTTACAGTACTAATAAAAGCAAGTTCATTAGAAAACATCAAAAAAAATGTTTACAAATGTTAAATGTTAAAAATGTTTTAAAATACGATGCAAACTAAAGAAAACACCATTAAAATGTTACTTTATAAAAAAAATCCTCTATGATTAAGTTCATTTCTGTACGGTCTGTCAGTTATTTAGTAAAATTAGTTTAATGAAAACTTAAATAAACTCTTTAAAATTCATAATCATTGTTGTGAATATTTTAATAATGGTTTATTAGTATTTTTGGCAGCACTATTGATAAACAATGGAGCTTGATGGATTCTGTGCGTTCCCCTTATCGTTTATTTTTGTAATTGAAATTCAGGGACTATCATCGGTGTAACTGTAGCTTATTGTTAGCTATGACTGTATTTCACAAAGTTTTTCCGTGTGGGATTGTAATGTCGTTGTATTTCATTTGTACTATGGATCTAAAAAAGATTAACTTACATAACTATATACTTAGATGTATAGGGGCCAAACCTATACTTTAGCACACATGTATTTGACAGCACTGGCCTATCAAAATCACTATATACCTTTTAAATTCACAAAAGAGATGGTGTCCGAAGGTATACAACTAAATGTAAAACAAAGTCGGGCTCGGTATAACACGTGTAACTCGAGAACTGATGGACTGAATTAAATGATATTTGGGTTGTTTTCGGATTCGTCACAGCGCCGAATAGCAGAACGAACATTATAACACGACACGAACGATAACAAGTTCGTCGGCACAGCTAGTATTAATTCTTTTAGAAACACAGCTTATTAATAAAAAAAATATTTTATTATCTTATATAAAATTCTTGTGTCACAATGTTCGTTCCCGTACTCCTCCAAAACAGCTTGACCAATTCTCATGAAGTTTTGTGAGCATATTGAGTAGGCCTTAGAATCTATCTATTTTTTATAACCCTAAATGACGAGGGTGAATCACAACAAAAAAAAAATAACAAAACAACGTCTGCCGGGTCAGCTTTGTTATGATTTAATATTCACGGATTCAAAAACGTGGACGCAGGATAGTTTTGTATTATACTAGCCCGTCCCAGTTTTGTATCACTCTATCTATTAAAAAAACTGCATCAAAATCCGTTGCGTAGTTTTAAAGATTTGAATATACATAGATATAGACAGCGGAAAGCTACTTTGTTTTATAGTAGTTTAGTGGTTTAAAACGTAGAATTGGTTATGTTGGCAGATATCGATAAACAATGGATGAATGTACTAGAGTACAAGTGCTCGTGGTTTGTTTCAGAACCTGGTGGGCAGTGATCCGCCCCGTCATCGCCCCGAGTTACTGCACGTCAAGTCAATAAAGGAACATGATATCAACATTGGCAAGGTATACTTCTATAGATTTTTAATTTGTAAAAAACTACGTCGTTTTGCTAGACATTAACAGCTACTATCAGTATGTATGAATTAAAGCATCGATTTTCACATGTGACCTGCAATTGCCCGGTTTTTTCTTTTCATAATTCACAATAACTGTCACAACAAAAAAAAAACTAGTAGTCGCCCGTTGTTCGAAATTCGACCATAATAAATTTTAATATCTTGTTGATAAGAAAACCATCTTCATTTCTCAAGACTGACTTTGATTCCAAACTTTTTAGTGCGCCATCTGTGATCTATTATCGTTATCATCAATATATTTGTTTGTGTGTGTCAAATGCATGGTAGTGTGAGTAATGTTTTGTTTATTGATTTAATTTACTTAATAAGAATTATTATTGAAAAATATTAGCGTTCTGCACTTCTCCTACACATAAATTATATGTGTGCCAAATTTTATGCTCCTGCGTCCGCGCAATTTTCGAAAAAAGGGGTCCAAAGTTTTGGCATCACATATTAATATATAGATAAAAATTGGTCCTTCCGTTCAGGCGTGATGCGGTGACGACACGAAATGGGGATTCATTTATATGTCCTTCGGCAATTCTATATGGATTTTGATGTTTTTTTTTCCGGTCGGTAAGGTAAAGTAAAGTATAGTATCTTCACGCTCATATCCCCGAAGGGTTAGGCAGAGGGACAACCAGGACTCCCACAACTAGCCGAAGACACGAAGTCCCACAATGTGATAGGTCGCAAGCCTATCGCCAAGCGGGCACATATCCAATCCCGAGCAACGTTTTTTTATTACAAAATTGGAAAAACCCAATTTTTTTTGTTGCCCGACCCGGGATCCGAACCCGGGACCTCATGCAGTCAAGTCCAACAACTGAACTGCTAGACCACAGAAGCGATTATTTGAAAATGTTTTTTGTTGACAGTGTTATGTTCCGGTGCCGATTGTAGGGTAACCAGTAGACTTGCACAATAGGCCTAACATATAGGATCTATGTAGTTACACCTCAGTGCTAGGACAGCGAGACACCTGTAACATCTATGGTGGCCTATAGCTATGGTTATCTCTTACCATCAGGAGAGCCGTATGCTTTTTAGCTGTCTTATCACCTAAAAAAGAACGAGCACTTTTCTTTTTCAAGATCACCGATCATGACTGAAGAAAGGATTTTACTTTTTAACCGACTTCGGAAAAAAAAATGCGTTTGCATATTTTTATGTATGTTCATGGATTTTTATGTCAGCTGTGAACCGAATTTAAAAAAAATATTTTTTTTAAAGAGGTAAATTCAGATTCTGTCCATATTACCTTAAAAAATCAGGATCTGTTCATGAACACCCATTTTTTTGTGTATTTAGATGACGTATTCATCGAAATCATATTCGGCTTTTGCAGTTTTACCACCCTTAAATTATATGTATTAAAATTGCAGGAAGAATAACTAAGTGTTTTTACTACTTCGCTATCTCTTGTCTGGTCTATATAAATTAATTGTTCCGAATCTGAATCTAAGTAAACTGGATAGAAATTTAATTCGAAAATAATCCCAATTTTATTTAAAATTGAAGGTTTATGAATACATTTAAATGTTTACATGCTGGCTATGAAATCGCACATTAACACTCGCAGTGGCGCCAAAAAAACAATGTATTTTCAAGTACTACATTAGTGGACATATGTAGACATTTAACCTACTAAATTTATAAAGCCCGGTGAAGTTGTAAAAACCGCGAGGTTGACAACACATTAGTCATTCCAAAAAAAAAAAATACTAAATCTATTCCTTTATCTTTTAAGTATTTTTGGGCGTTAGTATCGTCGTCAAACACCCATAACACAATCACGTATTCTTTTCCCCACTCGTCTTGGTCATCACGAATGAATTATTGTTTTGTTATTGTTATTATTATTATTTATTAGTTATTATATGTTATTATTATTGTTTTGTTAATTATTTTCAAGAGAAAGGTTTTAATGAAGAGAAAAACGAGAAAAGATCAGGGAAACTAGGAAAACATTATTTTATTCCATACAAACTGTTAGTAGCTGTAAATGTCAATTGATATGATGTTCGCAATTTCATAGTTTGTGATAGAAATAGAAATATTTATAGTAAATCTGTTTCACAACATAGAATGTAACACAAAATGTAAACCAAATACAATTTGGTTGGATAAAAATACAACTATAGACAAAAATGGAAAATTATTTTAACAAACCTCTGCCACGTGTGTTTTGGCGCTTTTACAATTAACACTGTGTCAGGTTATTTTGGGGTCAGATCAATTTGTGTAATTTGTATGGTGATATTATTCATTTATTTATTGTGTTTACACTCGAATCATTCAATTAACTACAAAATAATCACTGGCTTTTAGTTCTGAACGTATCGTTCCCATCATCAGATCCAGAGTAGGTGGCAATGGAATCACCTCGGAACTAAGCTCTAAACAAGGAAAGAATGTCTAAAAACGGTTCATGACAGTAATCGATTGACATGAAAAAACTAGCAGTCGAAGATTTAACCTTCTTTTTCGAAACCGGTTAAGATTGATGCATGTTAGTGCTACATTATATTGATTGAAATATTGACCGCCTCGTTGGTCGAGGGTTTAGCGTACACGACTGACTTCGCCGACCAACCGCGAGGCTCTGATTCTATTCCCGACGGGGGCTGGCAGTTGTGTGATGCCTGTATTACCGGATCTGAGTGTTTGTTAAATGTATACTGCTCCTAAATATTTCCATGTATTAATAAGGTTGATCTTCATCCACGAAACATGCATGTAACTTGCTTACTTTGAGGTTAGATCAAATAGTGTGATTTGTCTAGGGATGTTTATGTTATCTTGCACTAAAATGTTACAGCTTCTTTTGCAAGTAACAGTTTCAGACCGTAATGTAGATCTTTTACATCAAAGTCTCGAATTTTATTCGAAAGTGGTGTCAAGAATCTTCGAAACCGGTATATAAAAGTGTATTGAATGTGGAGGAAGGGCAGGTATGCAAGTGCCGTGACATTTTACACTGTACACTCTACTATCTCCTTAACGGACTTGGCGTGAAGACATGTTTATGTATAATACATTAGAAACTTAGGATGTGTTGCTAAGCTGGTGATACCATAGGAATTGGCTTGCGTATTATCCCGTTCGTTGCGTATATAAAATTTACTACGGTTATTACTATACATATCGTACATTTTATTATTTTATGATGGTCGTTATTTCATAAAATAATGGCAACGAATCGAATAATTCGGTTACAATGTTTGTATTTTGTACGTAACCCGCAGAATGCAAAATGCATTACACAAAGAGCTCAAGATCTATTTTGGTGTTAATGTAAATTCACGGGGTGATTTTCAAGCGCGCTCGTTCACGTTTGTTGGACTGCAATTTTATTTCAATACTATGAACTAATTTTTAGCAGTCCCGTAACAGAGTGCTAAGCACGTGGTCGTTCAAAATAACATGTGGCAATGACAATATTGGTTGAGAGGTATTTCACGAAACATTTTATTTCGTGAAATCTATTTTTAATACCTAATAAATATATACATTTACTTAGTAGTACTACACGTATATAATATACATAATAAATAGACGCTGCAGGTGTTTTTTTGCGAATGTAGGGAATATGCTGTATTCTTCACCACCAGTTACATCGAACACTATCCCACTGATGATATTTGACTTGAGTCACACAAATATGGTCTTATAGGCGGGTCAACTAACTACGCTGAACAAACAATTTACGTATTAAAGAGCTAAGATGTGTGGGGAAAAAAGCATCAATATATATTTTCTCATGTCGGTCTGAGTACGCTGAGGTCGCAAAAGGCGAGCGTAGGTTAAATAGGTCATTAACAACAAAAGCACAGGTAGTAGAGTACTGTGCAGCAGTTTGTCCAGGTAGAGATTCACTGCCTAACCTATTCCTGCCGCCATATTGACTCGTAGGGTTTCGGCTACCTTGTAGACTTACATAATTGACCTAAAAACCCGGCCACAGAACATCGACGTACCTATAACGTCTATGATGCTTATAGGCCACAGTTGTCTCTTGCCATCAGCATACCCACCTGCTAGTCCGCGGAGTTCTCACATAAATAAAACATGCGTATAATGTAAGAAAAGTACAACATGTACATTTTAATATGGTGCGGGTGAAAATCGCTCCGTGAGTAGTTTTTTATCGTGTAAACTTGGATTACGCGTGCGTTGTCTCAATCCTGCGCCAAAATTAGAGGCCATTCGTTATTGGACGGTTATGGTAGTAATAATTGTCGTTCCGTGTAAACACGGCGAATGTGGCTTCCTACGCCAGAATATCGTGACATTGAGTTTCTATGTTTATACTTTAAATTGTCGCAGGTCTTCCAAATTACTTAAAATAAATAAGTTTTTCAGTATGGGCACAGTTGGTTAAAATAATAATAAAATAAAGAACGGGTTGCACTCCGGGAGTGCCGGCAGAAGTGAAAACTTGAACATTAACGTTGTGCATTTTTGATATTTTGGAATGGTTATTGAATATTTTTGCGCGAATTGCTTTAATTATCAGTACGCGAGTACTATCATTTATGTGGTAGAAAATAATATTCATTTATTGCGCTATCGCATACAAACATGACAAACAAAGTGCGCAAAGCCGCTAAAGAAGTTTTAACTTCAAAAATACTCATTTTTTCTTTTCTTTTTTTATTTGATTTATACCTAATGGTGAAGCGAACTAGCACATGGCTCTCCTATAGGGTTACTCTCAAACCTTGATTCATGCAATATTGGAAATTTTCATTTTAGGTAGTCTTGAACACAATACTGGCGAATTCTTAATGTTTAGTTGATAGTAAACAATAAATTATATTTTATTTGTTTCGTTGAATTAATTTGTAACTAAATGGTAATAATCCGCTAGTACTTTGTTCAAAAGTACCTAAAGTGCCATATACGATTTCAGTTTCCGATTCGCATGATACGAGATTCAAGAATAACCCTGCTGACGGTAAGAGGTAATCGAGGCCTAAAGACACCATAGATGTTCTAGGTGTGGTGTCTTGTGCCCGAGATGTTAGGCCAATTGTGTAAATTTACCGATTCCCTCCGGATCGGGACATGACACTGTCACTAAGCTGGCAAAAATAGATATGGCGATGGATTCTGACCCGGACGAATTGGAGCAGGGCACTCTACCACCAGTAGTCTGGTTGTTAATCAGTCATGCTCATATTCATTTTTGTTTATAACAAAAGCAGCTTTCTTCTTTTTGGCGTTAATTCCAGTTAAAACCAGTTTCCGCTTTTCTTGTTATCTTCTTCCACTTTGTTCTTAAGTATCCTATTGCTCTGGGTTATTGGCTCGCTTATCCATCTAAACTACGGCTTAAGTCTTCCTAAGATCTTATTTATGATCGACACTTAGCTCAAGGCTTTCAATCCCCACGTAACCCTTCGGCTTTATGCCAAATATTTGCTATCTTTGCATATTTGATAGGATGAAATATGACAGCATAGGTAGGAAAACTGAAGATTCCTATTCACTCGATCCTTAATTTTCAGTAAAACATGTGTATAATGTAAGAAAAGGACAACATGTACATACTATTTAATATGGTGCAGGTGAAAATCGCTCCTCCTTTGGCAGCGAGTGACCGTTACAATAATAAACGGAGAAGCTAGTACTTTTATCCATTTGTAGAGAAAATCTACCGAATGGTATCTAAATTCAGTCAATCTTAAAGTATAGAGCTCTGATCGAAATTCAAAAGGATTCATAAACACTAATAGAGCATAAGAAAGTAGAATAAAAATACAAAAAATCATGAATATAAAAAAATACCTAGACAAGTAAAAAACTAATGGTTAAAAATTATAATTTTTAAGGATATGACAAACAGTCTTCCAGGCTCCTGGGTTTTCAGATCCTCTGTTTAGAACAGACTACTGACTTACTGTCTGACAGCTTGTACCAGGCGAAGCATAGGTTTATACGTGACGTCAAGACCACTGATGATAGAGAGCTCTGTCTTCCTGCCGCCGTGATAGCAGCGCACTAAAAATTGCATTGTTGTTGTCTACAGGCCACGGTTGACCCTTATCAGGAATGCCGTGTATTCGTTTGTTAGGTATATTGTGCATTACAATTAAAATAAAAGTCGACATTCCCCTACAAAACCCACATCTCGCCCCCGTCAGATACAAAAAAAATATTTTAATTTCAAGAGCTTTTAGGGATTTTAATAGCACAAACAATAGATGACGCTGAACGGAATTAAATCTTGCTTTTATGTGTTTTATTTAAGGATATTTTAGCGACTTACGTGTTGAAGTAACGGGAAGAAAAAGGGTTGAAAGGGGAATAAAAACAGCTATGCAGGTTTTGAGTTGTTAATGGTCATTGTCCTTGGGTTGGGTCTGACGAGTAATTGAGTGGTAAAAATAAGAGCTTTAAAATAACTCCCGATCAACTGGTCCTTCGAGCCGGATTCAGCTTACTACATGCCAAACCATATCACTAACTGACACACACACGTCCATACACACACAGACACGCGTCAAACTTTTAATAACCCTCTTTTTTATTGGAAGTTAAAAATACTTAGCCCAAATTTTTGTAATGTATGTTTTATTAAAATACGTTAAACTTTACCTGCGTATGACGTCACGCGAACTTTAACATTTTGATTGGAGCTATATTAACGTCACGTGACATTTCTCCTTCTTTGGTAGTGTTGGCTACCAGTTGCTACTTGGCAACTAATTTTCCCGTGTCAATATGAGAATAGAATTACACTAACACAAAATTGACCGTTTTTTATGATTTTAGGAGTGTTACTTATCCAACCAGCGTATATTTATCACGTGACTTGTATAAAGGTGACGTCAAAAAATATGAAAACAGCACGATTTTATAGCATACAGCTCTTACGAGGCGGATGTTATGTAAGCTAATGCAAATGATTCATTTCACGATCAAATCTCGAACAACCATATGTTATGCGAGTATTACAACACGGGTACATTGTTTGACAAACATGCCGAGAAAAATGCTAATGCTGGCATTTTGCCAAATCATACATATACCAAACCTAGCGTGACCATGCGTGCCGTTTTAAATGCAACAGTCCCATTTTGTCGTTTGTTTCAATGTTATAATGAAACTTGGAAAATAAAAATAAAAGAAAACATTACAAATATATTCCATTAGCATAATTAGCTGAGTGACAATTCGATTCGGATGAATTTAAATTCAAATGTAAAATGGCATTTTTAATAGACATTTTGTCCAATATCATTAATAGTTCTAGAATTAGGGATGTTCGGATTTTGGAATCAGTATTTTTTTTTCAATCACGTTATAAACCCGGTCTTAATGAAATGAAGCGGAAATCTAGAGAATGACAAACTTTTTCTTATTACGATCACACAACAGATGTAAAATAAGCCCTTATTTTGCTAATTCCGCGGTAGGGTTGTCACATGCAAAGAATGTGACAATTTATATTGTTTCCCGAGCTCTTCCTATATTCGTGTTCTGGTCGCGGAGGTGGGTGGTGGGAACGTCAGTTAGGCTTGTCACATTCTGTGTCGTTTGGAGGATTATTTGCCACAACAATTACACTGCTCACGCGGAATTAGCAAAATAAAGGCTTATTTTACATCTGTTATAATGGATTTCCGCAAAGTAACGCCTGATTCAATAAAAAAAAACGATCACACAATATATACAACTATATCTTTCAGGAACTAAACGACTTTTTAAGTAGATTATATGCACAAAATATGTGTAG
>NJDC01003387.1:116953-135181 GCA_002245475.1 Calephelis virginiensis
ACGTGACAATTTATATTGTTTCCCGAGCTCTTCCTATATTCGTGTTCTGGTCGCGGAGGTGGGTGGTGCTAACGTCAGTTAGGCTTGTCACATTCTGTGTCGTTTGGAGGATTATTTGCCACAACAGTTACACTGCTCACGCGGAATTAGCAAAATAAAGGCTTATTTTACATCTGTTATTATGGATTTCCGCAAAGTAACGCCTGATTCAATAAAAAAAAACGATCACACAATATATACAACTATATCTTTCAGGAACTAAACGACTTTTTAAATAGATTATATGCACAAAATATGTGTAGATGTGTAGTTTTTGTAGCGCATTTAAAAGGTATGTGGTTAGCAGTTTGCTAATTTATTTCACTGGTTAGTAATATATTTTTTAAAGTGTGTTTTTTTTAATTTACATAAAATAATATGTCCCCGTTTCAAATAGAAAAGAATGGTCGCCTCAACCAAACCCCACACGCGTATCTTGAATATCTTGCATTTTCTACTCCCTGTTAAAACAAATTCATAATGCCCAAGTGTCACAAGCGGAAAACTATTTTCGCCCAGAGCACTTCAAACTCGCCATTTGATTTTTTGAACGTCTCAAAAGTAATTTTTCACGCCTTGTCAAGGTTGATTTAAGGTTAAGATATAAATACGATTTGGGTACAATGTCGCGTCTGTAACTCGTTAGACGATAGAGCTGAAATCCGCCGCCTGAACTTGAAGTGGCATTGTTACGACAATAGATGTTGAGATATTTTTGAAACGACATTTTGATCGTTGCTCCGTCGACGGCGTCGGGTAGTAAGCTCCACCAGTGGTTCTCAACCTTTCATGTTACTATCCCCAATTATAAAACGCGTAATGTAGAATCAAACGTTTTATTTTTTTGCTTCATGTCAATAATGTGACTTGTAAAAAATTTATATATTATAATTATATGTAGAATAGAAATTCGTGTATTTCACATAGAATATTTATTCATAAGGTAATAGTGACGCGTCTATATCATGCTTAAATCTACCACTGCATCGCAACGTGGCCTTACACTGACAAGTTCCGGCGAAAAAAAACTCAACGGGCTTTCCATTGTTTTCCTTGTCATTTATGTAAATCTATAAATACATTAAATACATAATCTATACTTTTAATGAAATTGTAAAAAAAATATTAGGTGTATGCTTACATTGAAGACATTTAAAAAAATGGCGTAGGTTAATAGAATTTTTTATAGGTTTGTCGGGCTCGAATCTACTAAATCGAACATAACGAAATTTGGCACCTAGGCACTCTATGTTCCGACTTCCGAGGAAGGTTTTTGGCTACGCTTACTATGCTTACAGAAAGGTTTTTCGCGGGAGAGGGGTAATAGTCAAAATGTATATTAAGCTATAATTGATAAATTCGATTTAATTTGTTATTTTTTTTAATAGGGTATATTTTACATGTTATCCCGTAAATCTTTCAGTCATAGGTTTTGCAGTTTATAAATTATAGACATAAAACGCTTAACATACGCGGTCTTACTTACTTTTATGGCTTATAACCCGGAATATGCATGTATATTTAAACGTGTAAGTCTTCTTATTTAAATTATAAATATTATATCTTCACACTAAGTCCCTTGCCGGTTTGGCTGAAGCTATCGAATGCCAAGTGTCTAGCCAAAAAAAGTAGTTACCCTTAACTAACAGAAGTGGAAGTTCGTATGAAATATCAGTTTATATTCTTTTTAGATTTAGAGAAAACATAAAATAAATAAGACTAGTGGTTTTTGAGTAATATCTTCGTAGTAATCCATTAATTTTGATGAAAATGCTTTATTAGGTATACCTCATAACTACTGGTGGGATGTTAATAAAATTGATGTGGGACCATCCCGGAATAATAAGCTATCTTTCGAAATAAGAGTTATGAAATCGTGAAGCGACTGGGTAATAAAATATTTAGAGTCTGCTTTATAAACCTGTGTCTCGAAAGGCGTTTATCATAAGCCTAGATCCGTATTAATTTAGTACAGGTACAATACTCTCTAAAGTACTCTGTAGGAAAATCATGGTCAGTTTTTCTGGACTTATATGTATTACGTTTAAGTGATTACGAGTGAATATTTAGTCATTTTAATAAGCACTACGAGGCGTACAATATTGGACCCTATATTTACAACTTCTATAAAGGCTTCGCGTGCCTGTAGTTGACCACAGACCACAGATTAATAACCGCTGTTCTACACATAACGTATGCTATTATTTAGCGCGTTTATATTACTATTATTTAGCGCATCGTTGGAACTTAAGACCACACGCCTAACCCTACCGACCAACTGCGAAGCACGGGTTGTATTCCCGACGGGGGCAATCTTTTATGTATCGAACATCTTGTCTATTTTTCTGAATTTGTATGTTTACTAAATTTATTCCAGTATGTATTTAAGTCTTTCAGCATTGTAGTATCGTTGACGAACACCCATAACGCAATCATTTAATTTGCTTACTGTGGGGTTAAGTTCAATTTGCGTAATTTGCCCAAGGATGTTTATTTATTGTAGTGAAATAATTAGAAACGATAAAACGAAACTCAAAGTTTCATTTTTAGAGCCTAAAAACATGTTTGAAAAGTAACCATATTAAACAGAACGCGACCAAATCTATATATAAAAATCAATGCTACTTTTCGTTGTAATTTTATAACTCGAGAACGGGCTGACCTATACAAACCAAATGTTTAGGTTTTGTTCGGACTTTTTAGTAGATGGTTCATGTGAAGTTTGCATAAAATCGGTCGAACGGTTATTCATTTATCACATTTTATGTAAGAAATGAATTTAATAAATGGCGGATCTTTTTATGATTGTGCTGTCATATTGACTTTTTTCTGGTGGTAACACATCTTGGTCTATTTACTTCATAAATGTCATGGGTACGTCTTCATGTTGCTTAGCCTTGTTTAGCTATACGAGTGTACAGGTTTTTTTATCCTTCGGACCGGAACATAAGACTCATGGCGGCAGGAATAGGTAAGGCAGTTGATTCCTACCCAGACAAGTCTATACAGCACTCTAATATGCACTTAACCTATGCTCGCGTCTTACGAGCTCTGAAGGAAAAAGGCAGATGCTTTAATCTACATGGACCCTATTTAAATATTTTATTCCAGACTGAAGACTTGCACATTAAGCCTAACGCCCCGGCCACAGCACTGCGACACACCTATAACATCTATTGGCCACGATTGGTTTTTACCATCATAAAGGCGGTGTGCTTATTCAACATACACACAGAAAATCCAAAAACTATGTAAATAGCTATAGAAAGAGTTGTAAAGCTAATATTTTTATAATTGTCATATGGAACCCTTTTTTATTCTCGACAATTTTTTTCGTTGTTTTAGATCACATCTGCGTTAGCTGCTCTAGGCTCTATAGATGTGAAAAAGTATGGAAACAGAACTGCACTTATTGCTGCGAGCTCACATTATGCGTAAGTTTTTATTTAAAATTGGTTCGTTTGAGTATCTCCACGCATGTGACCCGAAAGAGGTAGGTAGATGAACAACCAGGCCACCCACGATTAGCTGAAGATACTTCAACAATCTGATGTGTGATTGCCTATTGCCAACCGGGTACTTAACCCACTCCGGGCATCATTTTGTTTACTACAAAATTGAAACAAACACATTTTGAATTGCTTAACTCGGGAATGTGGAACTGAAACATCAGCTCAATCCATTTTTTTACGCCACAGAGATATTTTTGAAGTGAAAACTTCTTTAGCGGCGTTTGTAATGGGTAAAAACTTCTAAATTCGCGTCAGGACACGTGACCTGAAATTTCGTAAGACGAAAATGCGTAAGACGGCGCAGTGCACTTACGCGAATAAGACGGCAGGGCGCTTGCGCGAATGTTCGTGTTGTCATGTTTGTGTACGATAGCGCAATGAATGAATATTGTATTCTATCTACCTCATAAATGATTGTACTTTTATACTGATAATTAAAGCAATTCGTGCAAAATTATTCCCTAACCATTCCAAAATATCAAAAATGCACAACGTTAATATTCAAGTTTTCACTTCTGCCGGCACTCCCGTTTTTTAGTTTAAAATCCATTATTGTACTAAAATATTGTTTAAGCAAATCGGACATAGTGCCTGTCAGCATCTTCTCCTCTTACGCTGAGTAATGAAGATGAAGATAAATAAATTTAAACCCTGGGTAAACTACACGAATTGATCTAACCCCAAAGTAAGCGAAATACATGCTTATATTATTATTTTCCTACCAATATAAATTTAATAAACTCTCAGACCCGGTAATTCATTTTTATAACATGTTTGCCCTCGTCGGGAATCGAAGCAGATAATAATTATGACAGACAACACACAAACTCATAGTTGGTGCAATAAAAGTTACAAAATATTTTGAAACTTTATTACGAAAGTTTTTTACACGCAATCCCTATTTTTTTAATTTCAAATATCTCTTTTCTTCTTCTACTTTACCGTTTTCATTGAAATTTAGCTTATATTTAAATTTAATCTAGCTACGGAAAAGCCACGATTAAAATTGTTCAAGTACTTTTGCTGTCATGCAAATCTCTTGCAAACAAAGAGACTATGCTGGAAAACAATTTATGTGCCTTCAAACAATACATTTAATTTTTTTTTACAATACTAATGAGTTATAGTTATTTAGTATTTACTCCTGAAAACAGCTGACTCAATAGGTAATCTCAGTCATATGGAATCATTATTTGAGTAAAAACCTAGTGATCTCTTTATACGTAGTCGAAGAGTTAGCGTACGCCCCAAACACCATAGAAATTGACAAAGCTGGGGCTTAACTCATTGCAGGATTAAAATAAGTGTAATGAACATGTACTTTTTCTATGTATTAGTGTCGTTAACACCCATAACACAAGTATATACGAACTTGCTGTGGGACATAATTGATGCAAGTAATTGTTTAATTGTATAACGTATATGTTATATTCTACTAATATTAAAAATGCGAAAGTTTGTATGTTTGTTACTCCTGCACGCAAAAACTGCTGAACCGATTTTTATGAAATTTGGCATACACATAGAGGATAAGTTGGATTAACGCATAGAATAGTTTTCATTCCGAAAACATGTTTCTGTAGGACCATTAACCACGCGGGTAACGCGGCGGGCAACTGCTAGTTTTTACAAAAGGTTCTGTTGCATTTCGATTTTTCGCTTTCAAATGTAGATTGTCATTTTAACAGGTTTCTAATTATTTGCAATTTGCCTGGCAGAAAGGCAGTTGGTCTATTTTTATTACTTTTTTTTGTTTTTCAGGGCTGATAAAATACTAAAACAATACAAAAATGACAGGGAATATAGGATAGCACCATTCAATAAGTTTCGACATACAACTGCCGGTCGTGTGGCAATTTGGTAAGTTTTTTTTCGTTTTGTTACTATTTTTTAAAATAAAGACATAATTTTAATCAAAATTTTGTAATGATCTTAGTTACACAAATTATTTTCGTGGTTAGGCCGAATACTTTTCAATATACCCTCGTACTCGTTATTGTAACTGTATATTATTAAGTTGCCTATTCACTCTTTTTAAAATTACATATTATAATTTCTTAAAGAATTCCATTTCTACCCAAATTGGTATACACAGATATTCCAAATCGTAAACATTTTAAATGTTGCTCCTTCGCAAAATTACATTTTTATAGATAGGACCATACTTATTTACAATTGCATGCATATATGCATATCGTCACGCCAAGTTCGTTATGGAGTAGGCAGAGAGCATCGAGTGCCAAATGTCATAATCCTTGCCGACCCTCCTAGCTTCTTCCCCAATTATTACCCTTTAATTCAAACATGTCAGTTTCTAGGACTCTTAACGTCACCCTCACATAAAACTCGACCGATTTGATCGTGGAATCGTCAACCTGTACTACATATTTACTGACACACAACATATAACAGACTAGCAGTTTCACGCAGCTTCGCCCGCGTAACTTGGCTTCTACTGCACCGATTTGGATAAAACAGAGCCTATGTCATTTGGGAATAATGCATCATTCTAAAGGTGAAAGAATTTTCGAAATCGGCCTCGTAGTTTCGGAGCCTTTTCGCTTCAAACAAACAAACGACAGAAAATCAAACATTTCCTCTTTATAATATTAGTATAGATACAACATTGTAACATTCTTTTACTCTGGACTTGGTCAAATAATAAAAAGACGGTTACACAAAAAAGTCCGCGCTTTCTTGTTTGCTTCCTATTTGATAAAAAATAAGTTTATTCTTTGACTTGCTTTGCGATTATGGATCCAAACCTTGTACATTCAAGGACATCAAAGAAATATTATATTTTTATTAAGTAATAAAGATTCTGTAAATAAAGTCCGTCTTCAAATATTTTAAAATCGATATCCGAGAAGAAATACGGCCAGTGTGCCCCTGAAGGTGTATTTTTGTCCTACGCGTTTATGACGCGACTATAATTAGAATAGATTGTTACAACTGTAGGCCCATCTTGTCAAATGTATATGGTAATAAGGTGAATGCGACTTCGCCTGATCATTCTTTAGTTTCTTCTTCTTTATACTTGAGTAAAAGATTGCATATAAGTGTTGGTCGAAAGGTTAGCGCACACGCCCCATGCTATCGACAAGTCGCAAGTTTTGGTTTCTATTCCCGATGGGGCAGGCATTTGTGAAATGATCTAGATATCTATTATTATCGGGGTCTAGGTGTTTGGTAAATTTTGTATCTATTAAAGTATTAGTAAAACACCTGTAACACAGGCAAATAATTTGTTTAATTTGAGGTTAGGGTACTTTTATTATTTTAAGGCACTCTATATTAAACCAACACACTGCTCTTCTAATGGTAAGAGACATCCGTGTCCTAGAGACACCATAGATGATATAGGTGCGTCGCTTTCCTGTGGCCGGTATGTTAAGCCTATTGTACAAGTCTGTAGCCTATCCCTACTCTTCGGACCCGAAAAGTGACACTGTCATCATGGCGACAGACATTTTATCTAGTTTGAATGTAAGGAAACTAGAAAAAAAAAACATTTTGATTTTCCCATACATACTGAACGGGAATGAAACTGTATATCTTGGTTGCGCTTTTAGCAGGGGTGGAAGGTACACCGCGGATGTAGAGAGGACAGTGTGTGCAGGGAATATTGTGAATGGAGCGTTGGGTAAGCTATTTCAAAGCGAGATTTTTAGTCAAAAAGCCTGACTCGCTTTGTATAATTCCGTGCTTATCCCAACGTTGTTGTATGGAAGCGAGAGTTGGGTATGTCAGAAAAAGCTTGAAAGTAGGATAAATACGGTCGAAATGCGAGCGCTACGGAAAATCTGTGGTGTAACGCTCGCTGACCGCATTCGTAACAGTGAGATCCGAGAAAGAGTAGGATAGAAGGAAAGTGTTGGTGTCAAAATGCGAAAGGACATGCTCCGCTGGTTCGGTCATACGCAAAGAATGACGAAACAGATATACAATGCGAATGTGGATGGATGTAGGTACCCGGGGAGACCAAGGTTGACATTCCACGATAAGATCACTCGGATATTATCCGAGGGTGGTGTCAAAAGTCTCCGAAACCGTGTTTGTATGAAAAGGGTAATGTATATGAAGGAAACCAGACAGGTTTGTCAGGATCGTGAGGTCTGGCAGTCGATACTCTGTGCCTACCCCGTAAGGGACCTGGCGTAAAGATATGAATATGTAAACTGAACGTGTAGAACGAAGTTCGCCGGAGCAACTAGTATATTATTGAGGCAGCAAAAGAAATGAAACAAAACTGTGATAAATAAATGTCATCAGAATAGATAAGAAATAAATAAAAAAATACCACATGATTTTAATCATATCAGCGTTAGTCATAAAATTCGTTAGCAAGAAACAAAAAGGTGTTGGTTCAAATCCAGGCTTAGCTTAAAATAAATATCTATTAAAATTGTTAAAATTTATTTCAAGTATCACTAATTCAATTCTGAGGAAAATGTAATATCTATGAAGTGAATTCATTGGTATACATAAACACCACATTTCATATTAAAAATCTAAAATAGCCTAATCGTATTGTTTTATTTGCAGGAGCAGTGCTTTGATCACGGGAGGGATATTTTTGTATTTGCTGCACAAAAGAGTGAATAAATGATAGTTTTGTGTCAGGTCGTTTAAAAATGTCAAACGATGGCGTTGTCTAAACATAAATATAAGTTTATATTTTGATTGTTATATTCTAAAGCCAAAATTATTGTTTAAATCAGCGGTCGGCAACCCGCGGCTCGCTGACGTCTTACTTGCGGCCCGTGAATGTCTTGAAAATAAGTTATATATATAAAAATAAATCCATGAACGTTCCGCGCTTGACCGTATAATATACGGCGTATAGTGTAGATTCAGCCTTAAGGACGCGCTTCTCTCCGCCCATTTTCATTTTTTCTATGGGACATGACCAATTATACGTAGGTATATTTGGCTTCTAGGGTAAATATTACAAGTGTGGCCCACATTTAGATTATTTTACTGCTTTGTGGCCCTTGCCTGCCAAAAGGTTGCCAACCGCTGGTTTAAAGCAATCATGTAATTTTAACATTGCTCATTACTAAGAATCAATAATTTCATTTCAATTTTAACATTGCTCGTTACTGATAATTAAGTCTAAGTACACAAAAAATATGTATAATCATATATAACTAAAAATGTTCTAGTTGGATTATGTTCAAATATATACAGTACTACTATTAAAACTATGCGCTTCGGCTTAACACTTTTTACTCTTTTTATACTTTTATTCTTAAATTGGCTGACCTCATCTAAATTTAAGCGAAATGATTATATATGTGAAATAACAACACTATATAGATATCTCTAAAATACATTTGGATTTCCGAAGCTTGAAGAATATAGCCGAAGCGCATAATTGAAATAGTACTACTGTACCTTTCGATAAAAAACCATCAAAATCAAAATCTATTCCTTATTGGCCAACTGATCGCCAAAAATATAATTACCGACGAATTAATTATTGTGCAATTCTGTCGGCCACCTTAACTTCCGGACCGGGACATGACACTGTTATGGCGGCAGGAATAGGTAAGGTGCCTTTGCTCGCCTCTTACGAGCTGTCTTCCACGAAGACTGATCTATTCTACACAGGAGACTCAGACCGACACGGGGTTAACTTAACTTGCTTTATCTTAATATGTTTTATGACAATCGGTTTTTTATTAGTCGACGAACAGTCGTTATTGCACGCGCCTATAATATGTTGTATATATATGTTATAAATAGTACATTTTTGACGCGTCTGAGCTACTGCAGAAATCCTCCTTTGGGGAACCATTATCTTATTAGAAAGGGATTATTAGGGCAGACTTAGATTTGGCGAGATCATCTCCCCCATTTCCCAAATCTTTCGTAAGATTTTTCAAAATGTAACAACGCATTTATTGATATTAACTATGTAACTATTTCAAATGAAGAAACACTTGTACTGTTTTACATATTACTTTTTATAAATAGCCTACCGGTTTAGATTAATGACAGCAATCATCAGGGCTAGAACTTAAACTAGTAGTTTAGTAGTTTATGAATATTTGGAAGTTTTAGCCAAATATTCATAAACTACTAAACAAGCGCCGACGATGGAAAATATCAAATATACTATGTTGCTGTTTATTCCGAAAATATTAGTTCGTTTAATATTTTTATTTCAGACAAGTAAATTCAAATAAGTTCAAGTTAATATTTTGTACGATTTGGCCATGTTTCCTCGGAAGGATTTGTTTGAATAGTAATTTCTCGCAGTTATATAACGAGACCCCTCTAATCAAAACAAAAATAGTTAAGATTTGGCACGAATCCATTTGTCCACCTCCTACTTAAACTTCTCAATTAATGGAAAATGTGTAAAAAACTGGGTGCGTGTACATACTTATGTACACGCATGAAGTTATACCTTCTTGAAAATAATAAAAAAAGTAACGAAAAATATGAATATCCATATTCGTTACAGATTTTTTCAGAATCACGTGTGTGTATGTAGAAACATGTTTCTAAAGCATGCATCTTCATGATGTTGCTTTTGTATAACAGATGCGCGCGCATCTTATAGTTTCGCTCTCCGCTTCAACTTCATAGTGTAACTTTTGTGTGACAGATCTTAAAATTTCACTCTCATCATTTTTTTTTAACACGCCTAAAGAAGTATAACTTCAGAAAGAAAGTAAACTAAATATATGTAAAACTAAAACTGAAATATTACTAGGTTTAATATTTGATTGTGACTATTTAATATCTATATAACAGTAAAAAAACAACACAAAAAGCAATACAAAGATAAGAATTTGAAAAAGTCAATTTTAAAAGTATCCTTTCTGTAATGTGTATTGTACTGTTTTATTGCTTACTAGTATTTAGAAATACTTGGGTTGTTGCGACAAATCTAATAAATTTGTAAATAGGATTAAATGTTGAAGTATTACAATTTTTTTTTGACTATACAGGGTGTATTTGACACCGTAACGAAAACTTCAGTGGTAGTTTAGATACATATCAGACTTCAAAATTCCTTTTACAGTTTTTTTCGGACACAAGTAGTTAAATATTTAGCAGCTTTTCAGCCCACAATGTATAGCGAACAAAGTATATGTATACTAAAGTGCCGACCTAATACGCTGTTTTATTACATTACTGTTTTTAGTAAAAATGTGTTATTTATTATAAATTAAATTAAAACCGAGTTGCGTAAGACAGTATTAATGAAATAATAGTGAAATCAATAAAAATAATACAACAATTTTTGAAAAAATCATGAAATTTCCGACACAAAATTCCAACTTACAAATGCATGTCTATAAATTTTAAAGAAAGAATAAATTTCGCCCCGGACAGGATTTGAACCTGTAACCTTTCGTCTCATGTGCATATGGATGTCTATCAGGTACAGAATCCATGGTTGCATTTTTCGTTACGCTGTCATTTACACGGTGTATATCAAACAACCACACGGCTCTTCCTATTTGTAAGAGATAACCATGGGTTATACAATCAATAGATTTTGACTTAAAAGCAGAAGTTCTATTTTACACAAGAAACCTCGGACCAACAGGGGAAATATGCTACTTAATTTAGTTTGTTTAATATATTAGTAACAGTTTTAGTTTTCTTTAGTTAGCTGATTGTTATGTTTTGTTATATTATCTCTTTGTATGTTTAGTTTTAATGTGCGTCTTTTAGTCTTTTAGTCTTGTAGTCTTTCCGGTGGTAGATTTATTATTATATAGACCCGTCACAAGTGCCTCTTGTAGGTTTATGTGAAATAAAGATGATTTATTATTATTATTAATGTAGGATCCAAAAGTTTACTGTCGAATTTCTAATGATAATTGGTAAGATAGAAGAAAATGAGCGCTACTTAATACTAATATGTGCACTATTTTTAAAATATACATACAAAGATGTACACAAAAAACCTTACCCTTTTTTTTTTTGAATGACTAATTTGTTGCTAATCTTACGATTTTTACAACTTCACCGAACTTTGTGGGCCGAGCAGAGTGCTCAGCCCGAGACATCATTATTTAGATGGATTGAACCTTACCCTTAAGTAGTTAGTGCCAAGTAAGTAATGAACTACAAGAAATGATAGTTACAATATGAAATATAACAGTAGCTTCAAGAAGCGAAAAATGTTAGAACGTTAAAGGTTTAGTAATAACAAATAATGTGTACGAAAATAATACTTGTACACTTTTAAAGACGACATTATTTATCTCTCATGGGTGCGCCAAAGTTGACTTAAATGTTCAACTCAGATAAAATTTCGGAAATGTTCTTTCTGAAATTTTTTGCACTAAAGTTTTCATTCGTTCAATTTGTAATATCTACTAGCGATGATGTTTATAACACTTATGTTTCAGAAAATTGTAATTAATAATATAGCTAATGTAATCATTAGGTTTAAAAATCGGCGAAGACAACGATTTCGAGCTAAGGAATTTGGTTTAGCCAATATTGACCGATCTGTCACAATGTTACTCCATACTGTGAGAATATATAAATGTTTTTTAGTGCTAAAAATGTTGGATATATGTATTCCAGGAGCTGATGATGCTAACTACTGTTGTTTTTAATTACGCTTATATTAGTACAAAATGTTAAGTGTTTAACTTTCTTAGATAAATCTTTTATTTTCTAAGTTTAAGAGGATAATTAAACATTTTAAATTATTTTTTGTTGTTTATTCAAATTTTTGGAAATAATTGGACCTCAAGTAAAGATACACCATTATATAGGACCATTTTGAAGAACGTGATCGTTTTAATAAATCTGAGCTAAAGGCTGAGCTAAGTGATATAAAGCCTCTAGGCGGAAATAACAATGACGAACACTGAGTAGCCATTCGGGCGAGACGTAAACTTATAACATTATTGTTTAAACCGTGACATTCTTGTGAAAGGTAAGAGGGAACAATAAATTACTGCTCTTAACGAGGATTGTGTCCTCATGGGCTTTATAGCTATAATACTACTGGAGGTTATACTACTAAAAAAACCTGGGGCCTTACCATGAACGCTTGTAGCAGTATTATTTCCATCTTGACAACTGTTCGCTTTTATAAACAACTATGGTATACGTCATAAGGTTGTCTTTCTCCTATGACAATACGTATTATTGAAATAATACTGTTTTAAGAGCATAATATGGTTACCCCCTGATGTCATTTAAAATACTGCTAGCTCACTCTAATATCTCTCTTGTTGGTTTTGACTTTGTTAATCGACATCACAAAACTCTGTAAAAGAGAGTTTAGTACATTAGAGTGAGTCAGGAGTCTTTTGATATGGCGTCAGGTCTTTAGGAACGTAACCTCCAATAGGAATATAGCTTAATGCTCGAGAGTTTCCAGGACATTTGACGATGTATAAGGTTCACCTCATTTACAATAGCTTGAGATTTTTTTATGTGACAAGACAGTGGACAAGCTCTCGGCTCTCCTAGTGTTAAGAAATATCGTGCCCTATGAACATCATAGATATTATAGGTGCGTCACTGTCCTGTGGCCGGGATGTTAGGCCTATTGTGCAAGTCTACCGGCTACCCTACCCTCCGGACCGGAACACGACGATGTCGTTATGGCAGCAGGAATAGGTGAGGCGGATCCCTACCCGGGCAAGTGCTGCACAGCACTCTACCCCCAGTGGTCTTGATGGCAAGCGACCAATTAAACCTATGCTCGCCTCTTACGAGAACCCTAATGGGAAAGGCAGATGATCTATTCTACAAAGGGGACTCGGATCAACAACCCTGTGTTGATCCGAGTCAATGACTAATCAAACTAAACTATGCATACCTAAGTAAGCAATACGGATACAACTCATTAAATGTCTGCTAAATTAACAAAATATAAATAAGTTTATGAAATAAGGCACCAGGCATGTGAATTGGTTTTTTTTCAGTGTTCATAAAGAAATAAAGTATTAGTATTTTTGACACAGATAAAAAAATTAAATAGTCGTGGGTCAGGTCCTATTCACGATATTTGTTATTTCTCCTTATCGACTCTGGTTCAACGGTCCTGGTCTTGCAGTAAAGAGAAAATGTGTTTTATTTTTTCTATATATGTGCCCGGTTAGCGATTGGTTTGCCACCTGTCACGTTGCGGGTCTCTGGCTAGCCCTGAGTGCCTCGGTTTTACCTCTGGCTAAATCTCTGGAAATATAGGTGTGAAAATACTTCGTAAAATCCTTATGCAAAGTAAGAAAATCGAAAGATTTATTTTCATAGAGAAATAGCAATCCGAATTCTAGGAAGCATAGGTTGAACTTCCAACCTTCACAATTGTTTACGTGTCGATTTTGAGCTGAGTATTGTTCAAGTATATAAATAAGGTGGCAGTCTGCCATTGGTCAGACACAACATCCATTAGCGCAAAAAAAAACATGTTTGTAAAGTGTCTTTCACTCTATTGTAGGTTTATCCCAGTCTCTGACAATGCTTATTGTATGGCGAATTTTGAAGTGTTTCAGCAATGCGGCAGTTATTCGTTGGTCAGACAACATCAATTGGCGCGGTCAAAACAAACATGTTTTTGAATTTGTATGTATTTTATTATTTACTAGTTGCTACCCGCGGTTTTGCTCGCGGGGTAGTTAATATATTTACTGATTACAGCCCATTAATAAGAACTTTCATACAAACTTTCAACCCCTATTTCAATCCCCTTAGTGATATAAGTGATATAATCGTAATATAATTTCCGGAAACGCTTAAATCTATCTACTCATTTTTAATAAGTAACCCAAAATAAAGTTTCAGTTTCATATTTCTAACTTAAAAGATACAAACTTTCAATCCCTATTTCACCCCCTTAAATATAGGATTTTTGGAAATTCCGTCCTTAACGGATGTCTACTCGATAAAAAGACCCTACTCACCAAATTTCATGGCTTTAACTCAAACAGTTTTTACTCAGCGATAATGAATCAGTCAGTCGTCAGGGCGTGTTATTTTATAAGTACCTATAGATGAGATAAAACAGCGATCAAGCCTTGTTCTTCTGTTAGAGACAGTCGTGACCTCGGAATGCCATAGATTTAATAGGTTCATCGTTGTTTAACTAGGGTACAGGTACCGTAACTTTTGGAAATATTACCAATAAAGCGACAGGAATAGTCAACTCTATGGATCTGCATTGCACAGCACTCTGCAGTCAGTGGTCTTGTTGGTAATGCCGTATTCATATTATAATCTATGCTCATGTCTCACGGCCTGCCAGACAGGAAGACAATATTCTATTCTTCACAGGGCATCCGGTCCGTAGTTAAACGTTATTTCTCACTATGTCAACTTTGTTCAAATACAGTATGGCGATAATCAAAAACATCCATCATGTTATCATGGTAACATTAGAGTGAGTTAGGAGTATTTTGATATGGCGTCAGGTTGTCGTTAATAGATAAAAATTGCCTAACTTAACCCACTAAAACAATTATAAAAATTATTTTACCTTTTATCTCAAACTACATCTAGGTTACATTTAATTATTTTATGGTTGTGTAAACACAAACTCATATATCTCCATGCCATTCTGACGGCAAAAAATATAAACAGGTACAATAGGTAATCTACATACAAAGTGTGCTCAAAAACCGCACACATAGACACCTCTTACGGACGTGAAATAATTATGATTAATCTAGACCACTTCGAGCGCGAGTGACATCCGCTTGAGATACGCTTTTGTGGAGATTTTTTTATGTAAAAATGGTTCATCTAAAAAAGACACACACATAAATGTCTTCACGCTTAATCCCTCGTGATGTGTGCACAGAATGTCGAGTGCCAAATGTCATGACTCGTGCAGAAATGTTTTGCTTCCTCTAAATTCAATACTATTTCCTTCAAACACACCGGTTTCGGAGAGCCCAAATAAAATCAATGCGAGAGCACGTAATTATCACGTTAGTAAGACACGTAAGTAAGAGTGTCATCAGCACGTAATCCGCTTGTGACAAGCATTTATGAATTTTCGTGCAACGAAAAAAATGATTATAATTTTTCCATTTCCGTTCAAGAAACGGTATTTTAAATTCAACATTAAACGTTGTATTGTCGTATTTGTTGATTTTAACCGTCTTGTGTCTTTTGACTCGTGTCTTTATTTAGTGCTTACGGGATAGGCACAGAGTATAGAGTGCCAAATCCTTGCAGACCTGCCTGGTTTCTTCCACATTCATTACTCTTTTTTTTATTCAAATATGCTGTTTTCTAAGACACTTGACGCCGTCTGGCTAAAACCCGAGAGATTCGGTCGTTTCATCTACATTCGCATTTTATATCTGCTTAGTCAATCTTTCTTTCAATATGACAACCTACGGAGCGTGACCTTTCTTATTTTAACACCAACGTTTTCTTTCAATCTCATTTTTTCTTTGTAGTTCTTATTACTGATATTGACAGCTAGAAGATATTACCATAAGATTGTCCAAGTGTTTTAATAAAGTAAGTATAGTTAACAAAAAAAAAGAGCCAAGCTTAGGATCCCAAGTGCCAGGAAGTTTACGTAAAATACCAAAATCTCCAATGATACCATCAAAAATAGTGTTCTAAATTCTAAGAAGAGTAGTCTAAATTTCAAATTTGTTTACATGGCGATTCTGAGCAGGGTATTGTTAAAATGTTTCGGTGAGATGTCAATCTATCAATGGTAAGCCACAACATCAATTAATACGATCAAAACTTCTTAGTTCTTGTCCATGGATTTATCTTTTATACATTCAGCCAAAAAAGTACCTATCGGGAACGGATTATTTGTTTATGGTTCCGAATTAAAATAAAAGTTCGTATTGTTGGATTGGGACAATTTTTTTCCATTTTGGCGCGGAGTTTGAGTTGCATCTGTCATTTATATTCATCGACCATACATCCCATGTATGTATGTATATTAATTACAGTGCTGTTTTTTTACCGGAAGATCAAACGATAAATAAAGATATATTTTAGCGTTCAGCGGCGTTTAAGAAAGCAAGTTCAACATAAAAATGCGAAATTTGTATAAAAAAAATATTCTTGGATTTTGCCCTACATTATCGTGGTGCCTTCGCAGAAGGTCATCATTGTGAACGAATTTATGACCGAACACTCAACAAATACAATCCAGCAACCACCATTTATTCACTAAATATACATATTTTCACTATATACTTCCCGATTATATGAAAAACGTACCAATTGATAATTTTAAGAAATGTAACACATTTCTTAATTATAAGAAATTATATAAAAAAGGTTATACCATTGCTGAATTTGTAGCAGGTAAGAGCACTTAGGATTAATTAGTCCTCATGTCAATCTCTTATAAATATAATGTATCTCTACTTTAACATTGAATACATATTTTAAAATGAGGAAAAAGACTAGCCCGATGAGTTTCTTACCGGATCTTGTCAGTGTATGGCAGCATTCCGAACCGGTGGTAGATTTTAGTAAGTATTATCGTCAAAGAATACACTGTTTAATAATCTCTGTTGTCACAAGTTGTTGCGTTGCAATTCCCTATCGCAAAGCTAACTTGTAACAAAATATATTCTATTCTATTCTGTATGGCTCCAGCCGAATTTTCCTTTTTAACCGACTCCAAAAAAGGAGGAGGTTCTCCAATCGGCAGTATGTTTTTTTTGTATGTTTGTTAAGCTATTACTTCGTCAATAGTCAATCGATTTTGAATGATCCATAAGAAAACACTTGGCTAATGGCTATGAACCATCCTACAATAAATAATTTAAGTACTCTAAAACTAGACAAACCAATTTCGATTGCAGTAAGTAGGTAGGTATAACCGGTCAACAGTCCAAAAGCAAAAGCGATTTTCCCGCCCGATAGCCAGCACGTTTGGCGAAAAATGGCGGCAAAATAAAATTGGTCAATAACGATGATATCTTTCGATTTATGTATCAAAAACATATAAATGTATACATTTTTAGAATCCTTGAGAATTAAGCTACGTAATAACACGTAAAAATGTGTATGTTTAACCTCAAAACCATTTGCAACAAACAAAATGTGAAAAAACTTTCCGTGTTTTTTCCCAATTTTCCCAAGAAAATCATTTCTTATTAAAAACAGACGTGTTTTATTTACCTTCTGTATACTTTATTTGAAATAACATGAAACGTTTAACAGAATGCAATTACAAAAACAACAATGTCCATGCAAATATTTTACAACACATGCTCTATAGAATTAAATTCTTGCATGTTCGAAAAAGTGTCACGTGCTATTTAATCTCTTATTATGGAGTATTTAGTGGAAGACACTCATAAAAATTATATGTTTTATCTGTAGATATGTCATATAAACATATTACAAACGTTATTTACAAAAATAATTTATTATATAATTAGAAATAGTTAAAATCGAGCCGGCCGTTACGTCACAAGTACATACATACATACATGACCGACTTAAATATCGCTAAATTTTATGTAAAACTAGTTAAATGATGTGTAGTGTTTTATAAAATTGTTTATCACTTACCAAAATATAATTTTAACACTTAACTAACACATTTTCACATCACTTTTTGTTTTCAAGTCACTAACCGACCACATACTCGAAAAAAGCGCAACGGATGAATAAATCATGCCAACTCAACTCGTTCCGAAATTTTTTTACAATGTTGACATACTTCAAACTTTTGAATACGACGGGTTGTATA
>NJDC01003387.1:152247-163983 GCA_002245475.1 Calephelis virginiensis
ACTTGACTGCATGAGGTCCCGGGTTCGAATCCCGGGTCGGGCACAAAAAGAAAATTGGGTTTTTCCAATTTTCTAATATAAAAAATGTTGCTCGGGATAGGATATGTGCCCGGTTGGCGATAGGCTTGCCACCTATCACATTGTGGGACTTAGTATCTTCGGCTAGTCGTGGGTGCCCTGGTTGTGCCTCTGCCTACCTCTTCGGGGATATGGGCGTGAAGATACGTTTTTTTTTAAATCAGATCATGTTTGGTAAGACCATGGTGTAATATAATACAATAATATAAGTACAAGATAAAGTTTTTGGGTTTCTTTTGGGAACGAACGGAAACGGGCCTCGCCGATGCGACTTTGCCCACGTATACATTAGTCCATGCTACGCCACTGGGCAAAGTGCTACCCGGTAAACTTGCACAATTGGTTTAACACCCGCTAGACAGCGACGCCTATAACATCTATGGTGTCTATTTAGGCTACAGTTGTTTCTTAGGAGACAGCACACAAGTTTTCGTTAATCACAGAGCAAGTATTAGAGTTTTTTTTTTGAAGGATTTGATGAAAAAGTTATTTCAAATGTAGTACAAGAATTTAAACAGTTATTGTTTTTTTTGTAAATCAGAATAAAGTTAAAGTATTAAAAGTCGGTAATTACTAAAAAATATTACAGACTTATAGTGTAATTTACATTTTGATGAGGTACAATTTGTTTTTCAAATCAGGACACTTCTTAAGGCCCACAGTCCTAAAACTGTTAAGATTCCCCGTGTTGGTCCGGGCTCCTTTGCAGAATAGACCATCTGCCGTCCTGCCAGGCAGCTCGTAAAAGGAGAGCATAGGCTTACCGTCGCTAACACCGTGACATTTGACTAGGTGGTAGAGTTTAGCAGAGACTCAGCAAGATTGGTACCACCGCCTTACCTATTCCTGCCGCCATAACGTCATGACGTGTTCCGATCCGGAGGGTAAGGTAGCCGGTAAACTTACTTTTGCTCGAGGCCTAACATCCCGGCTTCAGGTTGGCAACGCACCATTACCATCTTTGGTGTCTCTAGGCGGCGGAATTTCTTACCATCAGAAAATCCGTCTGCTTGTTTGCCTTCCATTATCATAAAATAAAAAAATAAAAAATAGATTTTTTTATGTTTAAGCACAAAACTATAAACACGTACCAATTTCCGAAAAGCGAGATATTTAGCACAGAGCACACGTAATCTCTCCAGCAATCCAATCAATTTAAGGTCCAGTGAATCCCATATAATCCCAATAAGAGGTACGAGTATCCCCTGGGATAAGCGAGGTTACAATATCGGGTATAAATTTGGTAAAAATAATTATGCAAAACAAAAAAGCACTTTCGACACATTAACAACTGCTGTTTCAAATTTTTGATTCTAATAAACGTTCAACACATCCAATTAATGTTTTTGTTTAATATTCCTGTAATAGCCCGGGAGCTTGAGTTTGAGGTCTTTTTAAGTGGTTACACGGACATGAATTAAATATTTCTTGTCTGTGGTCGTACGTAGAATTAACTAGGTAATTGTGAACCACTGACTTATGCTATTAAATAAAAATAAAGTGCGTACGTCCTATTATGAGCACCTGATAATTGCGATATCAAGGAGATATCTGGCTATGACATAAGAATAGATTTATTAGGACTGTTACCAAAATACATTGGCAATGTGATGGGCTAGAGAAATATATAGTGACAAGGCATTGTTATATCGTTCTTGATACAAATAGGTGACAGTGAATAATGCTGACATTCGACAGTGTTACACTGTCTGCGGCTGCTAGGAGCGTGACGACGGTGACGTCACTAGACTGTAAGCCAATAATGTCACTTTTTTTTGTCAGTATACTAAGGGGCGGATTTTCTTAAATATTATTATGGGCGTAGCAAGGCTAAGGGTAGAGGGCAACTGCGCCCTAGCAAACATTTACATAGTACTACATCTCTCCGATAGACCGAAAACCGTTGAAACTTGTCCAAAGAAAGGTAAAATGGAAAAAGAAAAATTAAAAAAACAAGTGTGTGTGCGATTCACGCAGTGAAACTTCAGTAAATCGACAAAGAATGAGATGAATATATATTCGGGTCTCTTACCTGCAAAAGAATGAGATGAATATATATTTGTGTCTCTAACCTGTCGTTTTTTCGTTGCACCCGTTTTGAAATCACAACGATTCTACAAAAGTTTCACTTCAAAAGTATTTTAAAACCCGTGCAAAATATTAATTGTGAATTAAAATTAATTTCTATTTTTTATGTTCTGGTTTAAATTATTACTTCATCTCTACTATGTACTTATGTGAGGTATTCATACTATAAAAACCGTAATTAAACAATGTAGTCTATGATTTTCTTTGTCCTTAGCCAGTACTTTGGACAAAGCGGGGCTTTGTTCAAAATACTGACTACGCCCTTACCTATTAAAATCAGGGGTCTGCCATACGCTCAATATTATCATAAAACATTGCTGTTTTAATACTACATCGACGTTTCGTACCATGACAACCCTAAACAACCTAGTTGTAGGATAGTTTTACAATTAGATTTTATCGGACTTCCGATAGTAAGATTGGTAAGAGACAACCGTGGTCTAGAGTTAGAGACTCCATGGATGTCTACCGGCTACCCTACCTCTGGACAGAGACACTGACATTATGACGATAGGAAAAATTAAGATGGTAGATTCCTACCCGGACATGTTTTTGCACAGCATTCTATCACCAACACCAACGAGAAGGCTGAAAAGGACAAAGCCATATGAACTAGTGTAGTGTTGTATAGATTCACAAAGTGCTAGTGCCAGAATCAAGTGACAGTGTTTTAAGTTCAAGATACCAATGGAACTTAAGTTTAGAGACAATAAGTAAAAGTTGATGGACTTATACTTAGAGACTGTAGCTTAGAAGATTAAGAGAAATTAGAATTACTCATTAGTCTATAGACTAGATTGCAATGTGGAAGAAGATGCTCAGTAGAGTTTCTTATTGAGAAAAAAAAGTCTACCACCAGCGGTATTGTTGCTAATGACCGTTTAAACCGTTGCTTGCCTCTTTCGAAACAGCTCTCTGGGCGGGAAGGCATGTGGTCTGTTTTATATAGAGGATCTGGGCCTGGAAAAAAAATTATCTATTAGAAGTTAGTTAACCGTTACTTCGTACATATGTTGAAATAGAAACTTTTATGGTGAGTGGTCTAAATAAAATAATTTTCTTTTAGGTATAAAAAAGGTACCCTTCATGTTTACCCATGCTTTTAGATAGTATTACCCAAAATCTGGTAAATAACGTTTGGTAGTTTCTGCTATAAAAGTTAACAAACAAATCGACAAAAAAATAATAACCCTCGTTTTTGGTTCACGAGGTTTTTTTTTTTAAATATTTCATGTGCAGATTTATTTTATTACTATCTTATTACATGTCTGTTTGTATGTATAGGTTTAAAACAGGACAACATTTGTTGGGTCAGCTAGTGAGGTTGTATATATGAATACAATAGTTTTTTGATACATCAGAACGTTAAGATTTTGGTTCTCTCGTTTTTAACCGACTTCAAAAAGGAACAAAAGGAAGAAAGAAAAGGATATATCGGCTTCTTCTAAATCGGAACACGACAAACTCGTTCAAAGAAGCGATAGTGACAGGAATAAGTAAGACAGCTTATCTGTGTAAACCATAGAAATAGAAATATACTTAGAGGTCAAAGGGGTGAACGTATAAGGTGCTACCTAGTCTGATTTATTGCATATTGAAACAATATAAACAATTCGATAATTCCCATAGAGTCGTCACCTACACCAAAAATGCTTTTACTAAGGAACACTAGGAAATAGGGAATCGAGTTTCGGGTGTGATTCCCGAACATCGTTCGTTATATATTCGTTTGATGAACATTTAGATGTCTGCATTTCTGGATTTTGGGCCCATTAAATTTGTTCTGGTATCTCTTTAAGTATTTCTATATATTGGAATCGTAGACCGCCCCTCAAAAGCATATACTCGTAACTTGCTTGCTTTTAGTTTAAATTCCATTTGTGTATATTGTCCAAATCTAGACAAAACTCCTTTGCAGAATAGACCATCTTCCTGCCAGACAGGTCGTAAAAGGCGAGCATAGGCTTACCGTCACTAACACTGTAACATTTGACTAGGTAGTAGTAGCCAGTAAACTTACTTGTGCTTGAATAACATCCCAGCATCAGGTTGGCAGCGCACCATTATCACCTTTGGCGTCTCTAGGCAGCGTGAATTTTGAACCAAGTACAGCACAATTATATAATTTGCTAACTTTGGGGCTAGATTCAATTTGTGTAACTTGTCCAGATATATTTTATTATTTATTATTATTGTTATTATTTATTATATTTGCACTTGTCTACAATATTCACTCATAATTTAGTCCGTCGAGAATCTAATTAATAAAAACGTTTGCCGTCTATCACAGACTAAATAGCTCCAAGGTTTACAATGACATTAATGTCTTTATTGCACTGTAATACAGACTACGTTAACTTAAACCTTGAAGTACTTTAGTCCATGTTAAAAAACGGATGGAGTATTTTTAACATCTTAATCTTAAGTATCTTCACTCCCATATCCCGGAACAGGTAGGCAGAGGCACAACGAGGGCACCCACGACTATCCGAAGACACAAGGTCCCACATTAGGCCTATCGCCAAACCGGGCACACATCCAATCCCTAACAACATTTTTAATAAGAAAATTGGAAAAACCATATTTTCTTTTTGTTGCTCGACCAGGGAATGGAACCCGGGACCGCATGAAGTCAAGTCCTACACCTGAACCGCTAGACCACAGAGGCGACTTATCAAACATCTTTATCTTTCGAACTATTATCTGTGTTAAGGTAAGAAGCAACAAATCTCCCATTGAGCTTGTATGATTAAGTGGATATTTATAGTGGCAGACTCACGGGACCTTGACGCTGATGCCAGCAGCTGCCAGCTCCCAGAGACATTTACATCCAGCGGGAACAGCCAGCGACGAGATACGAACAAATACAGATGTCTGCGAAATACGAGCACAGTCGTGGCGTGGGCTTCTGAGAAAACAAACTGTAGTAATTAATACAAAATTACTCGTATGCTAGAGGAATTTATGGATAGAGCGCTTACAGCTGTATCAGGAACGCAAAATCCAATTAAACATTTCATGTTAAATATTTCCAAGACGAGCCGATATAGCTCGCACTGTGAAAAACGTTATTAGATGTCATGTAGAGCCAAGCTTCTAACTTTACGCCCTCTAAGGGCCACTTGCACGTTCCTGGGTTAAGCATTTAACACTGAGTTAGCGTCTAATTAGGAAATCCGTCTGCTTGTTTGCCTTCCAATGACATAAAAAAACTATACTCTTTCAAGCCTGAGGCTAAGCGAAACAGTAAGACGATACCTACACCGGGGCTGGTGTAATTGCTCTGCGGTACACCAGACAACAGGGTCGACCTGCATCATCATCAACATCAATCAATTCGTTCATCTTCGCTGCCATTCCACCTCTCACGTTCCACGTGTCTATTTGGCGCTCCCTACATCACCGCATCTGCCTCTTTTCGGGACGGATCGCGGATCGGTACGCGTCGCCACCAGGGAACGCTCTAACCCGCTCAGCGGTAATGTTTCAGTCCAGAATTGCATTCTCTAATGGATTGGCAGGGACGTCTATGCGTCTGGCCTGTGACCCCCATTTTCAATAAAAATAATATGGGAGCACCTCGAAATCATGACGAAAAAAACCATTAAAATCGGTTGTCTGTTGGTAGAGTAAGCGCATATCAAAATACAAAAAAATAAATAAAAAAAAACATACGAATTGAGAACCTCCTCCTTTTCTGGAGTTGTTCAAAAATAGTCAGGTTACGGGAGAAGATAATGCTGTTATACTATTCGAGTAACGGCCATCATTTACAGCCACATGAACGAGCCTAATAAAGGTTTCTACAGACCTGTATTTTACTTTAACCTAAATGACATCATCTTAAATGACTCCAGTTAATTCCAAGTACTAACAATACCAAACACATTGTTTCAGGTATTGTCATAGGCGCTCCATTTCATTCTTCCCCTCTGGGCCAGAGATTTGAATTTAATTACCACATATTTCAATCTTGCATTACAAACAAAATACTTTTTATTGAGGTTGTCCAAACATCATATGAATGTTTTTGTATAAGTTAATAAAATACTATTTATTTTAATTACTTAATAAGATAGATCGATCGCATCTGTGGTCTAGCGGTGTGGTGTTGGACTGCTTGAAGTTCTGGGTTTTTTAGAGAACATTTTTTAGCGTTTTATAATAAAAATAATAAAGAGATAGGTATGTTTAATAGTGCTTTAGCTGACCCCTCATCGGGCGCAGCTAGAACACTGTATTAATTAATGATTAGCTAAATAATGTTAGATTTAAGTTATTAGAATAAGAGTTTATAAGATTGCCATTTTCACTGTGTGAACAAATCTCTGAATATAGATTTTAAAAAAAGTTCTATGTTCAAATCCCGGGTCACTCGACTCAAATTTTTTTTTTATTTTCATATAAAGATGTTGCCCGGAATCGGATAAGTACCTGGTTGGCATTAGATTTGCCACCTATCACATTTTAAGACTAAGTACCTTCGGCTAATTGTGTATATTCTAGTTGTATGTCTTTGTACGAGCGTGAAGTTACTTTTTTTAATCTGAGACGTAAAAATAGTGTCGGTGCGGGCTCCTTTGCAGAATATACCATCTGCCTTTCTGCCTAGCAGCTCGTAAAAGGTGAGCATAGGTTTACCGTCACTAACACCGTGACATCTGACTAGGTCGTAGAGTTTCGCAGCGATTCACTCGGAATGGTACCACCGCCTTACCTATTCCCGCCGCTATAACATTATGACATGTTCCGGTTCGGAGGTAACTTCTAAATTAAGAGAGCAAGAAAATTAAAAAATACGTATGATGTACACTACTATGTAAACTTTCAACAAAAATTGGTTTGAAAAATATGTAGTAAGTAGTTTTTTTTAATAGGTACTATAACACCAACATTTAAAATAGTTGTGTTCAACAGTTAAGAAATGGCACTATGTAATTTAGAACAATTTGCAAAATTAACGTAAACTGTAACCACTCTATAGTGAAAATGAAATGAATAAACTGAATGATTATTTATATCACGATGCTTGCTGCTACGGAACCCTTCATGGGCGAGTCCGACTCGTACTTGATCGCTTTTATTTTAAATCAACAATTATGGTTGAAACTTGTGATGGTTGTTGGCTGCTGTATTACTGTCTATTTTATTGCAAAAATATGTATTTCAAAGCACAATTTATAGAAATGCACAAAAATAAATTAAATTCCTCTTTCACCAATGTTGCGTTTCGACCCACAATATATAAACCATTACATTAAAGTAAATCTAGATTCTGGAATTCGTAGATTGATAGAGATTTTCAATAAAAAAACATGTATAAACATTTTTGTAAGTTTTTTTGAAGTTTTTGGCATGGGCATGAAAAGCAGCTATTAATAGTCATTCAAATTAGTTTGCAACAAGTTGTTACTCGATTCTGTAAAATAGCGCTAAATTATTCACAATTAATTATAACTGGTTATGTCTGGGTCTTAGGTAAAGCGGTGCCACCCTTACCTAAGCTCATGGATTGAGATTTGGCGGAACTGAGAAGAGAAAACGCACGATTCACTCATTTTTTATGAATACTTCACGTGTGTACTTTGAGTGTACAAAATTATACGAAATGCCAACAATACCGTTAATTTTATTCACCCTCGACGGAAAAGATGTAAGTTTTACGTATCTGAGTGTGCGTCTGTGACATCGTAACTACTAAAAGAATGAACAAAATTCTATGGGATTTTATATAGAAAAGCTGACGTAATCGAGATGGTTTTTAGCTGCATCACGAATAGTGTTTGTCAGGGGTTAATTAAAACTTTAAATTTTGAGATTTTACTCAACAATATGTACCCAAAATTCAATCATTATGGTAAAACTGCACCCATCTTTACAATCGGTCCAGCCAAAACATCCTGAAATATTACAAACGTATTTTTCAAATGATTTTTTTATCTACAATTATTATCGATATAATTTCTATGGATAATCTGTAAAATAGTAAATAAATCTTAAAAGTTAAAAACATTTACTAGAAGATCTCTTTTAAGGACATAAACACACTTAGTTTATTATTTATTGATTATATTAAATTATATATGTATTGATTAGTTTTTGTGAATATAACTTTGAGAAGAAACTTTTGAAATTAATGTCGGTGTACGTGAAAATAATGTTTAAACAGATCATACACGAGTGGCAATATTTAAACGACAGCTCACGAGTTGTCGACAAACGCCGACCAGTGTCGCAAACGGTCGTACGCCAGTCCACAGGCGCTTACGATTCTGGTCCAAATTCAAATCTCAAACTATAAAATATTAATTTATATCAAGGAACCGTATAAAATTTAAATGAGTCTCGACTATTAATCTTCTATTTTGCTAGAAAATTCACGCTCGTATCCTCTAAAAGATAGGTACAGGTACAAAAAGGGTAACCACAAAGGGTCTGGGGATATATATATATATACATCATGGCGAGAAAGCCCAAATTACTTATCGTGTATTCAATTGATTTATACAGGACAACGATATGAAATATGCAAACAGTTTGCTATATTGGCTAATCATCATAAATTTTATTTTTTTAGGTTTCTGACTATCCCAAACTTTTTACACATTTATTGGCATACACTAAACCCACCGCACTTTAATCTGACATGCTAGAGTTAGATTAAAGATCTCGACAAACTTGAGTCTTGATTACTTGAGTCTTTCTAGAAATTTATTGATAACAGAGGTGTTTCATCATGCTTCAAGATGTCTTCCATGTCATTTTCTGACGCACTTGAGTGCCAGTAATTTGGACAGTCCAAATTCCCTCTTTAGCTATGAATCTTGTGGACTGTATTGTACACATAAGTCTAGTTATCTTTTCTAATTTCCAAAATATGTGCGTGCTCTTTAACTACTGCTGGTCGCTGACGTTTTAGGAACGAAGTCATCGACTATTAGCAACCGTTACTAACCAGCGTCGCTAGCTGTCGCCGAGTGCCGACAAACTGTCGCTCGTCTGTAAGAGCTCTAAAGTATCTATAATAATCTGCATTTAACGTAGCCGCATGTAGCCTCGTGTCAGACTAAAATATCCAAATATTATAGGTATATTGAATTATCTACTCTTACCTTGAGATAAAATTAGATAGTACTAGGCGATGCAAGCACTGCTACGCACGGAATTGCGATTTCTGTGTTTTGTTTCCATTACGGGAACATCATTGAAACTATCATTGCAAAAATACGTTTTAGATAACTTTCTATAGAACAGGCTTTGATATGTTAAAATATAAGGGAGCTAATGAAACTTTGAAAATAACCACTTGGAAATATTTTCTAATGACATTTTTGTCAGAGTGGAAATATGTAATGGAGTCAGAGCCCGCAGATGATAATCCAATAATTATAATTAAGATTACTGAACTATACCACCACTTCAGTTAGTCGTAGCTAGATGGTAAATTTATGTGTAGCAGCTCGCTCCCAAAGCCTCAATTACCTCTGCCCACCACCAGCGCTTGCTAATATCATGTTCTGTTGTGGAGGGTAAGGTAGCTGGTAAATTTATATACTTAATCTTAGATCTTGACTATAATGTCTATAGGCGATGCTTGTATATTGCCATCAAAACAACAGCACACAGGCATGTGTTATAAGGGTAAAAAAATCTAGACGTTCTTAAAAACCTTCATAGATGTATCATTTTAAAGAAATAGTCTCAGAAGACTTACAGCCGTTCTGCGTCTTTCATGTTTTTATTCATACAGTACCCAATAAACAAGCAGCACTTTTCAACAACTTGCGCGGATTTCGGATCCGGTATGGAGTGTAGAGTAGCCAGTAAATATAAGAGAGGCTTAAAATCACAACCACTGGTTGAAGACGTACCTTTACCATTGCATTAATAAACATAGACCAATAAAAACATCATCACTTTGTCCGGCCGTCCGGTACGTCCGATAGTTTGCAAGGCTCAGTGTACTTTCATTATTTAGACACCCGTCAGTCACGGCTGTAAGCCGATAGCATATTTCCAACTAAATTCCTAAAGCTAGAAACATACTTTACAGCAGTAGGTAAGATGGTGGTAGGGAATAGGTCTCTCTGTAACAACTCATATTTAAAAAGCAAATTAAAAAGCTGGCCAAGTGAGATATTAACTATACAAGAGAGGTATAAAAGATTAACACTGCATTAGTATTATTACTTATTCTGTGATAGCACTAGATAACCTACCAAAACCTTCATAGGGTTTCGGTTCACAACAAAATGGTAAAAACACATTTAAATAGGCCTAACCTCACGGACAGAAGACATCAACGCACTTATAACATATTATAATTTGGTGTCCATAGGTCATGGTTGTTTTTTACCATGTACTTTTCATAAAAATAATGGTAATAATAATGATGATAATTATACACCATGATTTTAGGATCTACTTATTTAAGTGATAAGATTGTGCACCACAATGGTACATAAGACTATTATTCATTAAGGTAACTAACTTTGAAGAAAATTAGACGTTGTTCGAAGTTAGAAGCTACCGGGTTGTTTATGAGTGGGCTCCTGCACTATTCCAAGTAAGTCTCAGTACAACACTACGACCGAGTCTTTACGGGATGTGTAATTCCTAACAGGGGTACACACGCATTAAAACAAATGTTAATAGATGTCACTAAGTGCGGTCGAATATATTAAACTAAATAAGTTTTGAAGGTTATGGTTTTTTTTTATTAACTAACAAGAGTTTTCAGGATTTTGAGGACCTTTTTATTGAAAGATTCGTAACACAGTTCAATTTTTTAACTGTGGTAAGTGAAAATGTATTTTGTCAATTTGCTAATCAAAAACAACCTTGCCCGAGACTGGATAAGCGCCCGGATGGCGATAACTTTGCAGGTGGTCAAATTCTGGGACTTAGCAACTTCGGCTAATCGTAGGTGTCCTGGTGACTTCTGCCAACACCTTCAGGATTCCGGGCGTGATAGCTTCACATTTCTACTAACAAAATACGGTGAGTTTCTTCCGTCGGATCTCCTCATATATGTTACCACGTTCCGATCCGGTGATTTTTAGAGTTACCAGAGTAATATTAGTAAATATACATTGTCTTCGGAATCTAATCGAAAAAACCGACTCTAAACTATTTCAGTGGGTACAATGTCGCGATTTAATAATTCTTTATTCGGAAGATTGCAAACGGCTCCGAAGTGGTCCTATATAAATTTTATCAACATCTTACTAGGAGATTTAGAGTTCCACTTAATGATATATTTATACATTCTTCAAACATCCAATAATTCAAAAACCATTAGTCGGATGAAAATTAATATGGGGCCACCTTGGAATCATGACCTAACGTTCTAAAAAAGAACAATCAAAATTGTTTGGCTATTGACGGAGTAATAGCGAAACAAACATACAAAAAAACTTGTAGTCGAATTGAAAACCTCCTCCTTTTTAGAGTGGGTTCATTAGTTAATTTTAGAAGCATTTTGAACAATTTCAAGACCCTAATAAAATGACATTCTATTAGTGCTTCTGACTAATTTACGTACAATTTTGTTAAATTATTAATTTTGTT
>NJDC01003387.1:165123-178920 GCA_002245475.1 Calephelis virginiensis
TATATATGTGTATATATATATATATATAACAATACAACGGGCGGCGCACCCGCGTGTAACGTCGGAAAGTCGAGAACAAAGTATAGTTGTGATATTGTGGTCATCAGTACATTTGGCGCCACAGATGCATCGGAATTCTCGAAGCTTGTTTCTTATTGGTCGGTTTATTGGGAAGTCATGAATAAAGTTACTTCGTTAGCACAACAGGTGGCGCATTAGCAAGTAACTTGTTTCTTATTGGTTCGTTTGTCGGGAAGCCATGGATAAAGTTGTCTCATTAGGACAACAGGTGGCGCATTAGCAAGTAACTCGTATCTTATTGGTCCGTTCACGGCGGNNTAGCGCCGCCATATTGCGGCAGACATGCCTTGTGCACGTCTCTCAGTGTTTGGACCACTGTCTAGTACGGAGGTCGCTACTGGTAATAGTCTCTCCCTGTCATAGGTTGACAAAGAGACACTTCTAGGTCGCAATTCTTAAGTCAATTGAGATCTTGAGGGGCCCAGGATGTGGGTCATCCGGGGGGTGCATTAATCGGTCAGCACTCATGTTAAGAAGGGCGGGGTGGAGCCCCCCTTTCCCCTTCGGGGGTTTGGCGTTTGCGTAAGCACGAACACCGTGGCGTATTTACGTAGTGTTGTCATAGTAGCAGGCTTACTGCAATGTTTGATGGTTTGTCTAGTAACAAATGGGTGTACGCTATAGTTGTTTGTGCGTGATTGTGGTTATGTTTGTAAATAGTGTAGTGAGTACTTACGTAGCTACTCTATAGTTTATTATTATGATGAGGCTTACGATGTGGTTGTTCGACTAGATCAGGTGTTACGGCTTTGTTTTGATTTTTCAAAATTATTTACTAACTACCCTCAAGTTGTGAGCTTTCGGCCTACCAGTCCCGGTGTTCCCGTTTGGCCCGCGTGTGTGTGATATCATCTCCGACACATATATATATATATGTATACCACTTACCTTAACATATGAGAATGGCTGGACTAATTTTATTTTTTTGGAATGGGTAAAAACTTCTAAACTCGCGTCAGGATACGTGACCTGATCGAAAATTCGTAAGACGGCGCAGGGCGTTTGCGCAAATATTTGTGTACGATAGCAGTAAATGAATGTTATATTCTACCACAAAAATGATAGTACTTTCATACTGATAATTAAAGCAATTCGTGCAAAATAATTCCCTAACCATTCCAAAGTGTCAAAAATACACAACGTTAATATTAAAGTTTTCACTTCTGCCGGCACTCCTGGAGTGCAACCCGTCTTTTTTTATAGCAACGATTATGAGTTACGCGCATATCTTTGTATTGTTAAATGCAATACTCGGTGCCGTTTTCTTAGGCGCCGTTATACATCATAGAACATAAGCATTAGCAACACTAATGAATTTAGTTTAATGACTAATTTTTCACAGCTATTATATGTTATATAGGTGATGTATTTTCTATTATTGTATGTAGTGGGCTGAGGTGCCAAATATCATCGATATAACCATTTATTTGTCAGAAAGATTTTCCGATTAGGTAGATCTACACAAAATTGTCATCACCACAAATTAGACTCAAATCCAATTTTTAAAAACTTATAGTCAAGCTGAGGGGTTTTAGCGGGACCGAGAGAAAATATGAACTTAGTATTTTCTTATTTTTCTTCTTATTATTGAATTTTTGGTATTTACAAATAGTATAGAAATAATGGCATAATATTGTTTAATATGTTATATGTGCAATTTACATACACATGTAATCTTAGGTTATGATGCTACAGCCTAACTTAAGACCCTAACCTGAGGTAATGACTTGTGACATAATATTTTGAATAAATTAAGGCCCGGTTGCGAAATAGGGTGAAAAATTTTGATGCAAATTAATAAAAAAAATTGCATTGCAGGGCCCATTTCCCATGCTAAAGCAAAACATCATAAGTTTTCTTTTACGATTTTTTTTAATTAGGCATTATGTTTTTAGCCTATGCTTATTAAATCATGGAAGTGTAGCATCACAAGGGTTAGAATGTGTATGCCTACCGAGTTCAAAAAACAAACATTGGATCGCACTTGCCGCAAATTAACTAAAGGCATTGAAAACGACGCCCGTGTCCAAACAAAACAAACAGAGCATCTTGTAAAGGGGTCTTTGCCAAAATCTATAACAGTCAGTGATTTTACTTGGAGATTTCACAAAGTTCCGGGCTCGCTGTGGATATTTCTGGATACAGGAACTCTAAATATCACGCCGTCACGCATTACTGTGTAGATTTAGTTATAAATAAATATTAACACGCACGTGACATGACATTTGTGTATTTCGTTTAAAATCCCTGAATGCTAATTATCTCAGATGTAGTTATTGATTTTAAATCGATTATTTTTAAACGTGACTTTCTTTTCGTTAGTTGCAATGCTACTTTGATAGTTCTCACAGCATGGATATCTTAATGATGCTCTAAACATTTCAAGACTATCTGCGAAGTTGTTGGTAAGTGATAAAATATGTATACACAGAAACATACTAAAGATATTTTCTATAAATTTTAAAGAAAGAAAAATTTCGCCCCAGACAGGACTTGAACCTGTAACCTTTCGTCTCAAGCCGACGAATGCTCTAACCAATTGAGCTACTGAGGATTCAAGTCCCGCGGCGAAATTTTTAATTCCTTTCTAACCCGTTAACGCGGGTAGTTATGTCCTATAGATACACAATTCATACTAAAGATATCTGAACATAATGAGAAAAGAGTTGACGCTTTTTGATTTAAGTCTCTGTCATAAATTAATCCACACAAACTGTCAAGTTAGTCGTTCTTTTTCATTCAGTTAAGTATTATGAGTCAGAATGTAATGACCCTACCACCCGCTTGTAGTATTCTCGTAATTGAGATCACTGGAGTATTCCACGAGTCAGTAAGTCATAGCTAGGTGATAAAGTGCTGTGCACCAGCTCACCTAAATTGTTACTACCTCCATATCTATTCCTGCTGTAATAGTGTCAGTGTTTGCCATTATCGTGTTCCGTCACAGAAATCATGATTATAGTCAGATTTACATTAATAGGCAAAGATCCCTGCCATAAGATATAAATCTACATTGACGATCTGATCTTACCGTGAGGTTAACCCAGCTGTTTGTTAGCAATCGCAGAACATGGAAAGTAGAACAAAAAATATTAGAATGTAATTTTTATACAAACGTTTGATCGTCTAAACAGACGTGAAGCCAGTAAAACAAACTTGCTGAGTCTGATAGACGGCTGGCAACTCTGTACACATGCGCATGCGCACGTGGTTTTCTAAACACCTGTTAACAGTTGTTTGATACCTGACTCAGATCAATCCAGTTTTATAAATTCTGCAAGATCTTTCAACTGGGATCTGTAAGAAATATACGAAATGCGGCAATGAATTTCTCATATTTAACGTAAACTAAGTTAACTAAGTTTAACATAAACTAAACAAAGTTAACAGGAACGGCTAGTTTTTATTATAATTAAATTTGTCTCGAGATGTAGCTCAGAGCCGAAGACGTTTCAAATCTTAAGGAATGTATATTTCGCCCGCCCCTAAGACTATAAGTTTCCAGGAAAGTTCTCGCGTTGCCGAAAGCTGTCGCATTGTCGACTTGTAAAGGCTTGCACTCGAAAAAGGAACGCGGGAAATTTCAAATACATAGAACAAAACTGCGACACAATATACACGCCGTTAAGGAACAGACAGTACTATTTACGTTAAAAACGTTTAAAAGTTCATACATAGATACGTACATTATGGAAAACGTACGCATTTCATCTCCTTTAAACGTTTCAAAGTTGATAGCTTCTTAATAATGGTTAGTGGCCCCATTCAAAAGCCAAGCAATGTTTCATCTAATTTTTTCAAGGCTTCATGGAGCTTAGGTATATTCAAATGAAGGAAAATCTCAATCGCTTATTGCCGTATGAAGCTACGGGCGTAGGATAGTCTCTCAAATAAATACTGGGGTTAATAACCATTCTGTTAAACCAAACTTGTAGTTCAATGAATATGTTTTACTATTACGAGTAATTAGTAAAGACCGACGATACAGGAAGCTTATAAAAATCGGTAGCTTCTTCATAATGGTATCTCAGACACCAGAATATTTCTATGGACGTGTGCCAGATTTTGTTTTTAAATTAATTATTATTTTACGCACCTTCGAAGCATTCTCTATAACAAAACACTCACGCCGCAAGTGGGGCTATTTTGGTCACTGGAGAATTTACGAGCGTTTGATTTGCCTCGCGTAATCGGACAACACGGAAGAAGTTTTTGATTGAAGTTAAATAAATTATTGTGATTATCTTGATGCTTATTCGAGTTATTGTTATTACCGTTCCTGTATATTTGAATATCGAATTCTGTTGTGTTATTTGCGTAATGCATGTTTTATAATAAACTGCGAACTAATTGTAACAGCAAAAAACCGACTCAGATTTAGACGTAGACGAGAATTAAGTATTTTCGTCAATTTCACTGGGATTAAGGGACAAAATTATTAAGCAAAATGTACAAAAAAATAGTATAAAAAAAACTAGCTTCACGTGCGTATCTCCGAAGTGGCAGGCTGAGATACAACCACAATTAGCCAAAGGTACTTTATATCTCACAATATGACAGGTGATAAGCTTCTCCAGCAGAGTACTCATCCAGTACCGGGCAGCACTGTTTCCTTTAAAAAAAAGTGTGTGTGTGTACTTATAAACGTTAGAAGTTATACTTCTTCGGCGTAATAAGATAAAAATCTTTTTAAAAACTAAAATGTTATCTATAGCTAACTTCATCATGTCGGTTTTTCATGACATCGTAAAAATTTACTCTTATCATTTTTTCCTAACGCGCCAAAAGAAGTATAACTTCAAAAAATAAAGCGGCCAAGTGCGAGACAGACTCGCCCCCATGAAGGGTTCCGTAGCAGTAATCTTACTATAAAAGTTCTTACTGTTCTACTGTAGTATTTGATATCTCTTTTACAACTGCTCGGATTCATAATATCAGAAACATTAAACTACACATCGCCATTTCTCGAAAGTGTTTTAAGAGGTGGTGTTACAATGCCTATTAAAAAAACTACTTACTAGATCTAGTTCAAAATAATTTTCGTAGGAACTTTATATGGTAACGTATTATGTACATCATATTTATTTTTTACTTTTATCGTTTTCTTATTTTAGAAGTAACAGAGAGAGTGGACACACATTTTTTTCACTTTGGAAATGTCTCTGGCACAAACTATCCTGTTTAAAAAAATACTAGTAACAATTTATCTATTAATCTATACTTCTCATCGTCGGTGCTTGGTGGAATTCCATTCTTGAAACAATTTATTCATAACACTTGTACTTTTCACAATATATTATTTTATTTTTATAGTTTAGCCAACCAGTTTCGCTATACAAGCATCATCAGGGTTATATGAAAAAGTTAAGAGTTGTTATGTAGCCATGATGAAGCTTGTATAGCGAAACCGGTTGGCTAAACTATAAAAATAAAAATTATATATTGTGGAAAGTACAAGCGTTGTGAATAAATTGTTTCAATAGTATACCTCAATTTAATCTTTGAAGACCTTTTCATGGAGACCCCATTCTTATGGATTCGATGGAAAAAAAAGTTTTAGATCTAACTACGGGGAACTCCCAAAATTTGTATATGAAAAATCTTAAAGTGGTTTACAGAATACATCTACGTACGAAGTTTCAACAGCATAGCTCTTATAATTTCCGAAAACATGGCTGTGACAAACGGACGAACAAACAGACAGACATGACGAATCCATAGGGGTTCCGTTTTTTGGTATTTGTCCACGGATCCCTAAAAAGCACATATTGACCAGTCAAGCCAGATCTGTCAACAACATTTAAAAAAATCGTTTTTAAGTCAATTCTAAGATTTAATAGCGACTACAATTTTCTAAAATTATAAAACTCTCTTAGCCATTGGCGCACTAGCGTTTTTAAAAATATTTACTTAAAGTGTAAATATATGGGTGTTTATAATAATTAAAGATGATTTACTCACCAGAAACTGTTCCGTGCGCGTGTCGACCATGGTGTTGATAGACTACAAAAATATTAGTTCCTCAATGAATTTTTAGACAAAAACAAATCGAAAACCTCAACAGACTAGAATAACCTCGTCAATTATTTATTGTAATCGATATTAATATGTACCTACACGATAGATGTTTGTTTTCTTTAGCAATTAATCATAATATTATTATAGCTGAAACTTTGAGTGAGGGAACTTAGTAAACTTTTATCTAATAGAGTCTGGACTGACACTTGTTTATATACTTCATACAGAAAGTAGGTACGAGACTGTTGCTATAATTTATTAATGGTTAGAAAGAATATTCACTTAACAAAAACATGAAAGAGTTTTGGCGCTATAGCCAGAAAAAAGTCACAGTTTTTGTTTGTTATTATTCAATGAGAGCATCTACCTTCCTGCCAGGTAGCTCGTGAATGGCGAGCATAAGCTTGCCGTCACTAACACCGTGACATCTAAATAGGTGGTACCTACAGTTTCGCATCGACTCACCCGGATTGGTACCACCGCCTTACCTATTCCTGCCGCCATAACGTCATGACGTGTTCCGGTTGGGAGGATAAGGTAGCCGGTATAATAGTTTTTGCACGAGGCTTTACATCCCGGCCTCAAGTTGGCAACTCATCATTACCGCCTTTGGTGTCTCTAGGTGGCGTGAATTTCTTACCATCAGGAAGTTCGTCTGCTTGTTTGCCTTCCAGTATCATAAAGAAAATAAAAAATATAATATTACGAAAGAGTTAATATTTTAAAAAGCGCAGAAATCAAATTAATTACCTCATATCAATCTTTCTCAAGTCTAAAAATTATAGTGGGTAATAAATAATACTAGAAACGTTAAATATTTGTATTAAAGATGAAACTTAAATATTTCTATAAATTTGAAGATTTAAACAAAAACTCGTAATATTTTTGAGACTCGTGTTGAGTTATGGGGGATAAATACTAATCCCTTGTGATGGGCCAAATTAGTTAAACTAATGAAATTCGTTCAGTAGTTTCCTCATTTTACTTATACATGGGGCATACTAAAAGTTTTGCACTTCTAGGTAATCGGAACTATTTGAATTTTGAATGTTATATTTTTAAAACGTTGCAACAAAGTCAAAAAGATTTTAGAGCGATGTTTTTTTATGATTTTAAAAGTTCTCTTTCTTCGCAAGACTATGTCGCTCGTCTTCAAAATGCTTTTAGGAGAGAAGCACCTTGTCTGAGCACCGTGTGGCGATGGTTTGATGAAATTGAGGGAGGTCGAGTTTCTTTACATCACGAATTTCATAAAGGGCGGCCTTCAACTGCCGTCAACGAAAATAATGTGGCTACTGTTAAGCGGTTAATTGAAGAAAACCCCCGGATTACCTATGAGACAATTCGAGGACTTTTAGGGATTGGTGTAAGCCAAATTCAGAAAATTTTACACGAGGAAGTAAAAGTTCGGAAACTTTGTTGTCGTTGGATAGCTGACAACAGAGCAGAAGCGAGCTCGCGTGGAATGGTGCTCACAGATGCTTCTGAAGTCGACCACAGACATTCTAACGCTGTTTATGACATTGCCGCAGTAGGCAAAACGTGGAATTATTGTTTTGAACCCGAAAAAACAGCAATCTTGTGAGTGGCTGCTTGAAAATGAGAATAGGCCAACAAAAGTGAGACAAGCTTCAATAGAAAACATGTATGAAAACTCTCGTTTTAAAAAATAGTTCGATTGTATGAAAAAATTTCTAAAATGTAAAGGAGATTATTTTGAAAAGCAATAAACATAATATTTTGGTCACAACATGTTTTTTTAAGTTACGCAAAACTTATAGTGTGACCTACGTATGTTTAAATATATAAGTACTTAGAATGAGAAAGATGGAATGAATACGACCCTACGCTTACAAATATAAAATTAGCAAATTGATATCTGTTATTTGCTCGAGAAAGCATAACAATACGCAAGACGATCGTTCTGTGTGAATATGAATAGTGATAGCTACAAACCCAACAACAATGTTCAAAATATAAACATGATGTGTGCCCTGGGGGTTGGTGCAGAATAGACCAGGTGCCTCTTTGCCAGGCAGCTCGTAAGGAGCGAGCACAGGTTAAAATATATGTCGTTACCAACAAGCAGTGGTGGTGCAGTACTTGCCCCAAGTGGGATCGACCACCCTACCTAATCCTGCCTTCCTACCTCCATAATGACACTGTCATGACATGATTTGGCGGGAAGGGTAGCCGGTAGACTTGCTCTCAAGACAGTAATATCTTTTGGTGTTAAAAAACAACCTTGAAGTTTAGTCACCATAGATGTCAGGTGCGTCGCTTTCCTGTGGCCAGGATGTCTAACGTGCAAGTCTACCGACCAACCCTTAACCTACCCTCTAGACCAGTACAACGATTGAGCCAAAAGTCATGGCGCCAAAAATAGGTACAGCAGCTTCTTACCCAGGCGATTTGCTACATACCAAGCTAAGCTAGGGTAAAGAGATGCATTTCTATATGTTCCCCACATTATGCAACCATAAGTCAGTCACGTTCGAAGGTTACTTGAAAAATATATTTAGGCGATGCTTGTAAGAGATATGGGCATAATTTTAACATTAAACACATTGTCTGTTAATATTGAACTATAATACTATAGTATTAGAGTTCATAATTGAAAATGTCAAGATTGTCAGTAGGAGGGAGCTGTGCGTGGGTAGTAGTAAATGGCCCGCGGCCAGGTCTCACCTGCCGACCCTTGTACAAATAACGATAAAATATAAACAATATTTACAACTTTATCTAACAAGCTATTACTGTATGAATAATTTCAGCCATGTCTAAATTAGATAAAAGCTATTACGCGATTATCCGAAGCAAGGATAGTATACAGTGCTGGATTACCCAATAAACTAGGCCGTGGCCTGGGGCCCCCGAAGATTAGGGGCCCCCAAGAAATATGAAATTATTTTTTTTTATATATTTTTTTAATTTGTATAATATTTTTTGTTTTTTTTTCAAATTAAAAAAGTACAATATTTTTTATTTGTTATGTTTATTTTATTTTAATGTTCGTTTGTTACTTTATACCAATATTCAAATTTCAAATTGCGCGCTTAAATACCATAACAGTCTAAGATTTGAAAGAAAAAAATATTTCGTCTGTTTTATTGTGTTTAAAACCTTGATATGATATATATGAGATGTTTGAAATTCTGAAATTCTTTTGTACGTAAGGAACTTTGGGACATTTTGCCAGATTATGGGAAAGTCGGGTCCCTGCTGCGTGCGGTGCAGTCGATGTATTTAGACTGTAAAGCATGCGTGCGGTGGATGGCAACATATCGCCTTGGTTTGATGTTAATATTGGCGTCAAGCAAGAGTCTCCGAGTTTGTATGAAAAGGGTTATGAATGTGAAGGAAGCAAGACAGGTTTGTCAGGATCGTGAGGTCTGGCACTCGATACTCTCTGCCTACCCCGTAAGGGACTTGGCGTGAAGATATGTATGTGTATGTGTTGAAATTCTGAAATTGCGAAAATAACCGTCAATTTTACAATATTTTTGAAAAAGGGAGGGCCCTAAAATCAGAATGGCCTAGAGCTTAATCCGGCACTGATAGTGTACTAGCACCTTGATCATGACTATGAAGTTGAATTTTGTGAGAACTCTCATTGATTGGTACTATCGCGTTTTCTATAGGGTTACTCTGGAAACTCGATTCATGTTATATTTAAAATTAGAATCTGACACGTCATTTTAGGTATTCTTGAACACAACACGAGCGGCTAATTGACATTTAGTTACTAATAAACAATAAAGTATTTTATCGCATTCGTTATAAAATTTTTTCACTCATTTTTTAATGCTGCTTGATAGACAAGAGTTTGACTATGTTCTTTAATGGCAAATTCCACAGCAACGCAGAAAAGATAAACTAAAAAAAATCACTTATTTTCAAACAGTGACATGGGGAACACTTTTTACTAAATGGAGATAGACAGACTAGATTGATTTATGAAGTCTTCTTTCATCAGCATGTTACGGAGTTGCACGAAAGTTTTTCGCTGAAGATTAATAATGTACTTGACGGACATGTCGTGTGCAACTAGACCCGAGTCCGAGACGGTTCTGTTGGCAATGGAGACAGGTCTCACGTGCCAAACGCATGGTCACATTCGTCTAGTATTGTTACCGAGTACGACAACACATTTTAATTTTAGCATTTTCCCAAGCTTGGAAGTTTTAACGTTTTCTGAAAAAAGAGGAAATGCGAAATTACTTTATATAGAAATATGACTCTATCACAAAAAAAATTGGGTTGTACTCCGGAAGTGCCGGCAGAAGTAAAAACTTGAATATTAACGTTGTGCATTTTTGATATTTTGGAATGGTTAGGGAATAACTTTGCACGAATTGCTTTAATTATCAGTATGAAAGTACTGTCATTTATGTGGTAGAATACAATATTCATATATTGCGCTATCGTACAAAAACATGACAACACGAACATTAGCGCAAGCGCCCTGCGCCGTCTAAACAAAACAGCATGCGCAGGCATACATTATCGTAGCGCCGTAAAAAGAGAGGGGGATACTTCCTCTCCTACGCCGCGCCGGCTGTTTAAACTCTCCATCCGTTTTACGAATTTTCGATCAGGCCACGTGTCCTGGCGCGAGTTTAGAAGTTTTACCCATTCCAAAAAAGTGCGCAACGCTGCTAACGAAGTTTTCACTTCAAAAAAACATCACCATCATACAAGATGAAAAGGATATAAGAAATATTTTACTATCTGAATATCGGTTTTATTATTTCTTTAATCTGAGACCTACATATAATACGTTTATATGGTTAATATTTTTAAGATTTATTTATCCATAATACCTAAATAGTCTTGGACTAAAACATCATGTTTGATGTTCTGCTGGTACTAAAAATAGTTACACTTTTAAAAGACTAGAACAAAATATTATACAAAAACAGTTAAGTTATATGTCTTATTACTTGAACTTGATTAAAACAGTAATAAAATAAAATAAAATAAAATAGCATATTTATTTTTAGCACTGTTACCTAAGGTGAAGTCAAAGCTGCCAAACATGATCTAGGGCTTCATTATCTACAAAATGCTTGTATACTATTTTTCTTCTCGACGAAGTGGATAAGTAACAAAAGTCGTTTATCGCAGTGGGTGAAATGTTCCCCCTTACCGCCCGGAGAGCTAATATAATTCATGACAACCCTAGGTCAATCACATACGAAAAGTCTTAGATCATATGTAATTTAAACATATAATCTCTGGTTTTCTTTTTCACTAACCAAGGTGTAGACGTACGCACGGCGCTCCTGATAATTAAAGACAACTTTGGCCTATAGACACCATAGTAACATCAGGACTACTGTGCAAGTTTACCAGCTACCCCATCCTCCGATCCTGAACACAATATCAGTATGGCGACACCAATGGCTAAGGGCGTGCCACGTTACGCATACCCGGGAAAAATACTTCATAGAAATCTACCACCACTGGCCATGTTGATAATCCATTCTACACTCACCTCTTACGAGTTGCCTGGCTGGAACATAGATGTTCTATTTTTGCAGAGCACCCAGACCTATATAAAGCTAAAAATAATTATATTTTTGTACGTTCTAGAACAAAATAAAAGTGAGTAGGGGGAGCCTGGTAGACTATTCTTGACTTTCCACTTTAAATTCGAACAAAACTTATGTACTTGTCAAAACATAAAAAAGTGCTTTTAATACTTATTATTTGTACGTAGCCTTTCTCATGTAAAATTCAAAGAAATCGATCCGTTTCGAAGCCCATGAAAGCAAACAACTGACATTTGGTTTATGTTATCATTAAGAATTAATTATTTAATGCGGTTGTATATTGTCTGTTCCACATTCATGACTTAATGTAATCTGCTTTTTGTATGTCATTATCGCCTTATATTTTAACCATTAATTTAAAATGTAGGTCTTTTATAAGCTATTTGTGCAAATAGTCTAATTACCAGCCCAGGTTATTTGGGCAAACAGTCTAACTACTTGTCGCAACTTATAAAACATGCTAAGTTTAATTGTTTATTATAACAAGTAATAAAATGACTATAACTAGGTTTTTTATGAAATTAGAAAGCACTAGCTGGCAGATATACTAACTGATAAGAATTCCTACTTTCTAGTCAGAAGACAACTTTGTTGAACACTCGTTCCATTGTCTTACCTATCTCTGCCGCCATAACGACAATGTCATGTTTCAGTTTAAATTATGGGTAGCCGATAGACTTACGTATTAGGCCTAATACCCAGGCCATAGGTTAGCCATAACGTCTATGGTGTCCATAGGCCACTATAATCTCATAACAACAGTGAAGCCAAGTGCGTGTTCGGTGACTTTTACTTTTAAAAAAGCGACTGACTACCATAGCCTGTGAACCGGAATACGACATTACACAATACTGTCTCTACTTTATAGTTAAGTTGATGTATCTCTACAGGATTAGTTTCTACCCAGCGCTATACTTTCGTATAATATGTTCATCACAAAATTGCCTGCCCCTGTCAGAAATCGAATCTGACACTCATGAATAAACTGTGAATTTAAGCATGTATGCTAACTATTCGATTACAGAATAATCATAATTATATTCTAAATTTGAATTTTAGATTTGAAATTTTGGATTCATATTTCAATGCAATATTCAAATCATTCCTTCCATACTACAAAGATATGCATATCGAATTTTGGAAATAAATCTTGTATAGTTCAAATCTATGAAAGCGATGTTTTGTAGATAATAGTCTATATGCTAAATGTTAAGATTCACTGATATGCAATGCTTAAAGTCTGATAAAGTCAAAGAAACCGCTAGACTAGTAGCACATTAGACATTAAAAAAAGACATTCAATGATCGTCATAAAGGGATATTACAATGACACAGTATTATGTAACATACAGCAAATATTTATGAGGCAAATAAAGTCCATGAACCTTTAACACGTCACGTTATAAAAATGATGCCAAATTACGTTTTTTGTTACGCAAAAATATTCTCCTCAAGCAATTACGTTTAGGTTTATTTTTATTCACCACGGCATAAAGTATTTGAGTCTTACGTCAGTGATTGCCACATTTTATAGCTAGAAAGAATCTGGGATCCAATCGCCTAATAATATGAGTAGGTTATAAAAAGCGGAGCAACAACTCGTCAGGCTAGATAAACGGCAGCAATATACAAATGACATGTCCCCTTAACTTCTATTTGGTTTATCTAAGGGCTACAGTTATTCGCTATTAAAACCATGTAGCATAATGACAACCTGCGCTACGCCGTAGAGTGTTTGTAGAAGGCAAGCTACAATAGCCATACTGATGAATGTTCAAGTGTGTTTGTTCTTATGTCAGGTCGTGCGGAGCCATGTTATGGTATATATTTTAACCGACCTTTAATAAAAAGAGGCAACGCCCGGTGAAGTTGTAAAAAGCGCGAGGTTGGCAACACTTTAGTCATTCCAGAAAAAAGTGAAAGGAGGAGTTTATACGAGGGCCATTTAATAAATTTTTAGCCTAAGAAAAAATAAAGAAAATTTTGAGAAAGTAAACATTTATTTTTCAACATAGTCTCCTTTTAATTCAATAAACTTGGACCAGCGATGCTCCAACCTTTTTAACCCGTCAAAAAAATACGATTTCCCGAGGTCTTCAAAATAGGTCTCCGTGGCGGCGATGACCTCATCATTCGACCCAAA
>NJDC01003390.1:3213-42149 GCA_002245475.1 Calephelis virginiensis
CCGCATCAAAATCCGTTGCGTAGTTTTAAAGATTTAAGCGTTCATAGGGACATACAACATGACACATGACAGAAAAAGCGACTTTGTTTTATACTATGTAGTGATGATGATGATGATAAGCCGACCAAAAACCACAATGGAGTTTACCGTTTACATGATTAATAACAACATGAAATTTGAGGAGATAGGTAATTGTACAGAAAAAATATCTTCACGCCAATATCCCCAAAGAGATGGCCAGAGGCACAACTAGGGTAAACACGACCAGCCGAAGAAAATAAGTCCCACAATGTGATAGGTGGCAAGCCTGTTGGCAATCAGGCTCATAATTATCCGTACTTTATTAGAAAATTGAAAATATACATTCTCTTTTTTTACCGCCCAATTCGGGTCAAGTCCGTAAGGCAGACTGCTGTACCACAGACTGGATCCAAAATGTACAACGTAAAAAAAAGACGTGTGGCATAAGCAGGCATGAGTCACCAGATTGCGGGGTGAAGAGGGGGATTACCCATGTGCAGTAACGCCGATATAACCAATGCCACCTACAGGCGAGTTGCTGAACAAAAGAGACAAGCGTGTTCAAAAAGACATTAAAAGTTCTGCTATTTATCGATAGATGGCAAAACTACAAATTATCACCGCTGTGCCCGTCGGACACCCCCACGGTATTAGGTTATTTTCATTACAGAATTCCTGCATTCGGTCTCCACGCTCACGACCCACGATAGACAATAAAGCTGTTAAAAGCTAAAGTAATTTGTATATGTATTGATTTATTGATGCTGTTATTTATTAACATTTAAAATAATTCAGTAAATATCTTTAAATTTATGTATTTATTTTGGTTATATTATCAATCTAGTCTGGACAATCATTGATAACTTTAGGAACTAAGCTAGCCCTTAGTTCGCCGTAAACATCGTTTTACCAATAAATTTACATCCAGCATGGAACTGCAAGTATTATTACTTACAAGTCTTTATATTGTTTCAGTTAACATGCCCGAATTCGTGGTCGCTGCCACTGCCCAAATTCCAAATTTTAAAGGCTTAAAATATACGGATACCGATTTGAGTGAATGTGCACAAATACTGAGGGCGTTAAAGGAAGACCAAGAAATATACTTAGGGGAGGAAGTGGTAACGCCGTGTACTGTACTATCTAAATTATGCACTTCGGCTTTACACTTTTTACTCTTTTTACACTTTATAATTTTATTTTTAAATTGGCAGACCTAATTCAAATTAAATTTAAATAGTAATAACAATTCTATATAGATTTATTTAAAATACATTAGCTAACATTGCCTTTTTTACAACTTCCTTTACTTCGCAGCTTATAGCACCGGCAGCATTGCTAGGAATAAAATCCAGTATCTGCACAACATACAACATATTCCCGAAGCTGATTAATCATATAGTGGATGCTGTTGATAAAGGAGATGTTGCCCAAGCAAGAGCTTTACAGGAAAAATTGAGTTTGATTGTGGACGCTAACGCTGAAGCAGGTAACGTGAATAGCATGCATGCTTATTAGTTTCGCAGCCTACAAGCGTTTTCACCGATCAGTTTCTACACTTCTTATAATGGTACACCAGCAGACAACTTTTCTGATTGCAAAATTTTTTTTGTGCTGGTGTGAGTCCTGTGTCTATCTCCCTCTCTACCAGATAGTTCGTGAAAAGCGAGCATAGATTAAATGGCTCATTTTCATCATGATCACTGATGGTAAGTACTGTGCAGCAACATACTACTATATATACATAACTTACAGTACTACGGCCTTGCTTATTCCTGGCAATGAAACGGCATATGGCACTATCAGATAAGATATTCTAAGCCGGAGGGTAGGGCAGTTGCTAGACTTGCACAATTAGCCCAACACACCACTCGATAGCGACGCAACTATAGCATATAGGCTCAAAGACCACAGTAGTATTTTGCCATCTGGAATAACTTGTGCTTGTTTACTATATTCCACCCCCCCGCAGAAAAAGAAAGGTTTGACATGTGTTTGTTCCTGGCTCTTAGCCCCTAAAAATCACGGGGCTTGGGGCAGGTTGGCTGATAAATCTGTTAATTCTTAGAAAACTTGAGATAACATTTTTACATTGGCAAGAAAACACTTTGGTACGCGTTTCTGTTGGACTTCAGAAGGACAAAATATTGTTTTACTGCCGGATAAATCGCGCCGTAAGCTGAAAATGCACTCCGAGTTGCAAGAACTGATAAGCCAGTTTCCTACAGTGGATCACCAAGATATCATACTATCTGGTAATCATACAAAAAAATCTGCAAAACTTGTGATATCTCAAGATGCCATTGTTTCAAAAACTCCAAGGAAACAGCGACGTCGACAATAGTTTTATTACTGCAATGTTTTATGTCATTTTAACTTGGTCAGATAATGTGGTTGCCTGCTTACTTACATACTTACTTGCTTACTTGTTTTTTTTTTTTATTTCATTTAGCTTAATATCTCGATTAGTTTAATATTTGATCTACTTTTCATTTATATTTCAGGACCATGGGTACCAACTTTTAAAGTTGTTATGGAATTAGTAACCGGAATCAAGTTTGGACCGCCATCACTACCTGAGAGGCCAATATCACTTGAGGCTAGGAAGAAAATTAAAAGTAAACTGTAAATTGTGAAATTGGACCTGATTAATTTAAGTGGAATCTGTGATTTACAAAAAAAAAGGGTGTTAAGGAAACAAGTATTAATTTAAAAAAGAAACTCGTCACTATCATTATTATTACTTCAGTCGGTAAATGGACGTATCCCGCAAAAGTTGTTGTATGTATACTTAGTCTGGTCATAAGTTCTGTCACATGTTGATTGTGAAATTTAATAATAATCGCCTGTTTGTGTATACAATATCATTTATTTATCTAAATGAACTGAATAAAACGTACCTTCTTATGTTAATTACGTTTACTCAAAATGAGCACCGGAATTTTCAATACAGGCCTTAAATCTGTGCGACCAATCGATTTATTATTATCAAATAACACAGTGTACCATAGATGTTATAGGTGCGTTATCACGTCGTGGCTGAACGTTATATGTAATAACCTGTTATTTGCATTGCGGAGCACTGTCCGTTAGATTCAACATAGCTAAATCCCTTGATCGAATATCCCACAAGGCGCTTCTACCGAAGCTTTCTTTTTACGGTCGCTTTGAGAACTAATGCAACTTTTCCCGTGTTGGTCCGGGCTCATTTGCAGAATAGATCATCTGCCTTCCTGCCAGGCAGCTCGTAAAAGGTGAGCATAGGTTTGCCGTCACTAACACCGTGATATCTGACTAGGTGGTAGAGTTTAACAGGGACTCGCCTGCATTGGTACCGCCATAACGTCAACACTTACCGTTGACGTGTTCCAGTTCAGAAGATAAGATAGCCGGTACATTTACTTTTGCTCGAGACCTAACATCCCGGCTTTAGGTTGCGAACCCATTACGAACTTTGGTATCTCTAGGTGGCTTGAATTTCTTACCATCAGGAAATCAGTCTGCTTGTTTGCCTTCCAATATCATAAAATAAAACTATATCACTAGTTTTTCGATAGATCGGAGCTTTAACGACGTGGTCTACTATACCTATGCTTGCCAATGCTGGTGTTCCCCAGGTCTGTGTCCTTTATCTTACAATGTTTCTAAGGCATATCAATCACATGTTGCAAATGTAGTAATTTGTGTTACTACACTAAGAAGTACGCAGACAATACTACAAAGAAAGACTCATACTTCGGCCAGTCGTTGAAAGCCGATACCAATACCAATTCGTGTCTGAAGTCCAGAATCATTTCTTTGAAATGTTGTGTTAGGACCTGCAGAATCTGTCACTATTTAATCTCAATAAAACACAAACACAAGCAAAGTCAAGTTGCATAGTAAGGGTTATTAAAAGGTTTGAGAATATTTAGAAGACAGAAATACTTGGGATTAATTACTCCCTATAACAATTTCTACAAATTATGTTAGATGTAATATATTTTTGTAAATTATATTTATAAGAATAAAGACAGGCCGCTGAATTTCTTTCACTGGATCTTCTCAGTGAATGACAGCGTTCCGATCCGGTGGTAGTTTTAGATTTGTAAAATAATAATCTTTTTCAGATCCTAGTAAAATAAATATATTCTATGTATCTATTTCTCTATCATATATATCTATTTCTATATCATGGTGAATTTTTTTCATCTCTTGGCAGGAGCTCCGTAATAGCAGCTCCTTCCTTTTGGCTATGTCTAAGTCTCGAAAATCCCGAATCGTCAACAACCGGGCAATTAACCATAGTTTTGATTTCTGATTGGTGTCTTTTCTACCGCAAATATGCATACCTATTTAGGGGCATATAGGTATAATGAATTCCCTGATGAGTTGTTTAGTTTTGACATCGCATCAGAGCTTAACGTATCATGCCTACTAGTGGACAGTTATCCTCTGACCTGCGAATCCGAAAACATTTCTTACCTCGCACTACCTTGCGGCTTGCCTTTGTAGAAACAGTTGTAGGCTACCAATATTCAGCGGGTGGTCACAAACCAAAAATTGATATATCTGTATCTATCTATACTCTGCCATCTACTGAGAATACTAAGTGCCAACTAGTCCAAGATTTTGGAGACTCTAGACATCACCCACGCTTGGAGGATTCGATCCCAGTTGATTTTTCTAATCCCGGGATTTCGGGTTTGTCTTCAGTTATTCTCGGGATAATCCCGGGATTGTATTGAAGAATTGTACTTTCTAGAAAGTGGTAAGAAAAAGACAGTTAAAATCATGATGTTAATTTTTTATTTTTATTTAAACCTTTAAAAACAAACAAATTATACATCATCATCAACCGGTGACGTCCACTGCTGGACATAGGGCCTCCCCCAAAGAGCGCCACAAGTCACGGTCACCAGCCGCTTGTAAACCGCGACTCCCCGCGACTTTGAACAGATCATTAGACTACCGGGTGGGAGGTCGTCCAATACTACGTCCTCCGGTATGGGGCCGCTACTCGAGAACCTTGCTTCCCCAGCGGTTATCGGTTCTGCGAGAAATGTGGCCTGCCCATTGCCACTTCAGCTTGCTGACTTTCTGGATTATTTCAGCTAGTCGTTCTCTTGCAGATCACCGAATTACGGATCATATCACGCAGAGCAACACTGAGCCTAGCATCCTTCATAGCACGCTGAGCGACTCTAATCTTATTTAAGAGGCCAATATTTAAAGGCCAAGTCTCAGTTCCATATGTCATCATCGGTAACACACATTGGGCTCATACATTAGACTGTAGGCTCTGTGGTAATTTGAATAAGAAGTTACCCTTTAACTACCAGAATGCTGCCCATCCGAGTTGGATTCGACGATCGACCTCTTACTTGAAGTTGGATTTACCTAACTGAACAGTTTGACCTAGGTATACATACTGATCAACAACTTCAAGAATTAGGTTTCCAACGTGAACTAGTATAAGCGCAACATGAACGTTTGACATGTCTTGTCGAAGGTCATCATAAAATTATACTCATTCTGATAAAATGCCTGGCTGACACATACTACTGAATTGCCTAGTTTTTTTTATTTATTTATAATAAACTACAAAAATATATAAAATACTATAATATGCCAAAGAGATCAATGTCTCATTTTTAAACTTCACTTTACTTTTGACTCATATTTTAAATTAAATATACCACACTGACTAAACATCTTCATCTTTTTTACGTTTGACATAAAAACTTTCTTTAGATAATGACATCATTTTTTTCTTAAAATTTAACTGAGATGAAAAGAACATTTAAGTATATACACAATATAAACTTCTTGCTAAAGAATATTTATATCCCTTGATATAAACATAACCTCTACAGATAATAACGTTCGTATTCACTCCGTCACATTAATGATTGTTATTTTTAACAAATTAATTGATTGTCACCAATTGACAAAAAAATATCAATACTTACACGACGTAAAGCGGTTTTTACTCGTGATACGGTGGTACCGGTCGTTAGCAAATACAAATGAAATCAGCATTGTTTAAAAAATACCGTCAAAACGTCAAATGAAAGTCGGGACGTTTCGTTTCACGTACATTTGTATTCACATCTTTAAAAAACTATAAATCCCGAAAATCCCGAGATTTACGAAACTTAATTCCGAACTTTTTACTATATACATACCTTTTTCTGCAGCAAGCATTGCACTTTTCTAAATATCAACTGTAAAAGTTATAGCTGTGTCATCGGCACAGCACACTATGTTTGAGTTAGGTAGTGTATCTGGTAGGTCATTTACATAGAGTAACAGAGCAAGTCCAAGTCTGCTTCCTTGCGGAACCCCAACCTTGATTGGTAGCTCATTGCATTGTCTTATATTGGACAGAACGCTTCGAAACCAATTCAAAGTTAGATTATGAATACATTTTCTTTTAAGTTTAGGGAACAACATTGGTAACGAAATTATGTCAAATGCCATTCCTAGACCTAGAAATACACTTATACTTTTTGTCATCGAGTTGTGAAACAATTGAGTTGATTAAGCGCCTTATTGCGTCACTTGTTTCCTTGTTTCGTCTAAATCCAAACTCGGCTTGGTATTTAATATGTTATTACTTTCTAGGAAATTTGCCAGATTCCTGTTTACAGCTTTTTTTGAATTTTAGACACGTCAGTAGGCACTGGGTAGTGAGATCCCACAAAAGTAAAAGGTGTTTTAAAATGAAACTTCTTCTACGCTCCACGAAATATGATGCCATGAAAATTATTACTTCTTACATATTATGCACACTAATACACATACACGTACACGCATTTTTAGGTAAAGTAATCTAAGTGAACATTTCAGGGATATGGGCGTGAAGATACTTTTTTTGTAAATATTTTATTATTGAATTGTTTTTAATGGTAAGATTCTCAGGAAATGAAATTTCCTTCATTTTAATTTTAGATAAAAGGAATTATAACTGATAATTGAACTCGTTTGCACTGTACTTAGTTTTATCAAAGACAATATAATACTTGATCTCTGGTTTTACTTAACTCGGTTTCACAAATTATAAACTAGAATAGAATAGAATATATTTTTATTCACATTCACCTTACAAGAGGCACTTGTGACGAGTCTATATAATGCTAAAAACTACCACCGGATCGGAACGCGGCCACACACTGAGAAGATCCGGCAAGAAACTCAGCGGGCTGTCTTTATTTTCCTTATTCTATACAAACTTATTAGTATTACATCACACATCGTTACTAGTAAGAGATTGGTATGAGGAGCAATTAATCCCAAGCACTCTTATCCGACAGATATTCAGCAACGGTATAGTAACCTTTAAACCGAGTAATATGTACTACTTGGTTTTCAAAATGATCGATGTAATAAGAATTTCATTACGTAGCCGTTCGAATATGTTTTTACGAGTATGTAAGAAAAAAAAAGTATCTTCACGCCCATATCCCCGAAGAGGTAGGCAGAGGTACAACCAAGAACGTATGTAAGAAGTCAGCAAATTAGCAGCAGGCGTTTCTGATGGTAAGAGACAACCGTGGCCTATAGACACCATAGATGTTACTGGTGCGTCGCTGGCCTGAGGATGGAATTGAAGGTCTATTGTGCAAGTCTGTCGGCTACCCTAACTTCCAGACCAGAATATGATAGTCATTAAAGTGAGCCTCCCAGGTAAGTTGCTGCACAGATCTCTAACTTCAGTTGATACCTAAATCTTAACCTGTACGCGCTTCTAGCGAGCTACCTGGCAGATAAGCAGATGGTCTCTTCTACTCAACGGACCAATACGGAGAATATTATAAAAGTGTAAGTAAACCTTTCGTTCGTGTTAATTAATATCTACGAAAGCATTATTTATATTCCAGCTCCTGGCACCAGCTGCAATTTTGGGTATCAAGTCAAGTAACTGCACATCATTCAACTTATTCCCACGACTGGCTTTCGACATCGTGGACGCCGTCGACAGAGGAGACGTTGCCAAAGCTACAGAATTACAGAAACAATACAGTTTGGCAATCGAAGCACTGACCGCTGAAGGTAAATTAATGTCATAGGTTTACGGTCGTACTCAGAGATGTCAATATCTGTATTAAATCATTAAGTCACAATTTTTCTAATAAAAATAACATTGTACGGGATTGGATATCTGCCCGATTCGCGATAGTTTTGCCACATACCACATTGTCTGACTTAAATGTCTTCGGCCTTAAATATCTTCGGCTAGTAGTGGATGCCTTGGTAGTGCATCCGCCTAAATCTTCGTGGATATGAGCCTGAAGATACTTACTTAAGTCATAATTTTGTATGAAAAAAGTCAAATGTAATGTCGGATTAAAAAAATAACTGATGTATCTGAGTGGGACCGTAAAGTAAAAGTAATTTGGTGTAGGAGCTGAGTTAAGATATTGATATATTTAAAATAGTAATATCCGTGCTGTAAATAAAATGATATTAAAAAATATTTTTGAAATTGCTAGACTCGCTTTGCATAATTCTATTCTTAGCGAAAGTTGGGTATGTCAGAAGTAATGAGAGTAGGATAAATGCGGTGGAAACTGAGAGGGAGAGGGTGAGGAAGGGAAGGAGAGGGAGAGAAGGGGGAGGGGGCAACTTCGTTTTAATAACAAATTTTAAAAAGTGTCTATTAGTATACACAAGTTTAAGAAATTTATCAGTGTATATAATTTTTCGTGGTGACAGAAAATAAATTTCACTTTAAAAAAGATATATAAACTTTTAAAAAAGTCAAACCAACTAGCTTTAAGATATAATTCACGAACAACGCAATCATTCAATCAACCATCTTTATTTGCTTTTAGCTGGGTAAAAGTATCTTCATGCCCATATCCCCGAAAAGGTAGGCAGAGGCACAACCAGTGTACCCACGACTAGCTGAAGACACCAAGTCCCACAATGTGATAGGTGGCAAGCCTATCGCCAACCGGGCACATATCCAATCCCGAGCAACATTTTTTTTAGTAGAAAATTGGAAAAACCCAATTCTCTTTTTGTTGCTCGACCCGGGATTCGAACCCGGGACCTCATGCAGTCAAGTCCAACAACTGAACCGCTAGACCACAGAGGCGAATTAGCAGGGTATACATTTGAAAATGCAGTATGAAATTCGGCGATAACATAGAGTGTTTTTTGTCGAGCCTCACAGAGAAGTGTGACGCGTAACAGAAAAATGTGAAAGCAAATTTTGAATTGAAAAATAAACATAGAACCAGCTGTTTTAAATATATATAGAATAGAAAAAACACTTTAAACGAACTTTTTATATAATCTCTAAAGATATCTAAATCCCTAGAGCAGCATATGATCATGATTTTGAATTTTTCAGGTCTATGGGTACCAGTCATGAAGGCGGGTATGGAAATAGTCACCGGTATTAAAGTGGGACCTCCATCGCTACCGCACAAACCAATCTGCCCCGAGGCTAGGCAAAGAATCCACAACAAGCTCAAACAATTAAATTTAGCGAAATAAAAAAATACCAAGATTTTACAAAGATTAATTATACAAGATTATTTTTAGTATCGCATTTTTATTTCAGACTGTTGTTCTTTTTTCTATGATACTGGAATTCAAACAAGCAGACAGATTTCCTGATGGTCAAAAATTCACGCCTAGAGGTGAGACGGGCCGGGTCGAATAAATCGGCAGATATCTGTTACTCGGTGCCAACGAGCAGAGAAAAAATAGAGTAAAATCGTCAGGTATGAAAAGTGGCGTCTCTTGTAGTTTTCATGTAGTAGGTACTTAAAAATGTCTATAGCGCTCTATTCACATTATTAATATCGTGATCTTTGGTGACTGTAGGCCGTCCCGATCCGTCCAATTGTGCGCTACCCTTTATGTAGCAAATAAACAAACTAATTTTAGGTGCTATTTTTTTCTATTTATTTGGGTTAACAAACTTTGCATACAGTACAGTATTACTGAATACAATACATTTACTTAAACTAAATTATTAATGTATCACTAACGACGCTATCCACTTATTACTATACATGAATAAGTTCAGAGCGGTCTAAAATTTAGACTTGGTTAATAACTTTATTGATAATACAATACTGGATATTTGTTTTAAATTTTAACTATTTCCATTGATAATTTTATTTTAATACATTTAGTATTTTTGAAATTTCTGTTATGTGAGTCAATAAGCTTGAAAATAGGTGAGCAGTTACCAGCATTTGTTCGACAACGGGGCACAGCAAATAGTTTGTATGATTTCCGACAACGGGTTATAAGTAGTACTTCATAACAAATTTTATTAATGATTGATAAACAATCTTCACGCCCATATCCCCGAAGAGGTAGGCAGAGGTTCAACCAAGGCACCCACGACTAGCCGAAGACACTAAGTCCCACAATGTGATAGGTGGCAAGCCTATCTCCAACCGGGCACATTTCCAATCCCGACCAAATTCTTTTCTATTGGAAAATTGGAAAAATCCAATTTTCTTTTTGTTGGCCGACCCGGGATTCGAACCCGGGACCTCATGCAGTCAAGTCCAACACCCGGACCGCTAGACCACAGAGGCGATTCTTCTTCTACTTCTATAAACAATCATATCTGTTATGAAATAAGTCATACAACATCACATTATTTTCTTACTGTAAACGTCTAGACTTAGGGCTAAGCATATTCAATTTATTTCATAGACAATTATAGGATATTCGACCAAGAGTAAATTTGTGATGTTAAACATCTTAAAAACTTTTGTTGTACTTTTTCTAATATCTAATTAATTAATCTCTAAATAATTAATTAATATCTAGTTCTTCTAATATACTTATTGCAAAAAGGTCCCATATGGGCACATCCAAGTTGAGCGCGTATTAATGATTTATAAATCCTAGAAGTCGCGCATTGGTCGAAATTTGACTATAATAAATTTTAATGTAAATTTGATAAGAACGCCATCTTCATTTATCAAGACCAACTACTTTTTTCCAAACATTGTTGTTTGTGTGTGAGTTAATATATGGTAGTCACATAATGATTTATTTTATGATTTAATGCACTTTTTAAGTATTTTTATTTAAAAATATTAGACTTCTCCGTACTCGTAATTTTCGTAAATAGGACCCCTATTTACGAAAACAAAGTTTACAAAGTTTTTGCTTCTCGTATTAATATTATGATATATAAAAGTCGAAGTCGAAATGTATCATGTATTTTTTTATTATTTACATTTTTACAAAATCGTAAATCTGTAGCTTCCGCTTCGTATTTTCAGCTTTTATTTATTGAAATGAGATGAGAAACCATATTCCTCCAAATGGATTTGAAATTTTATAATAAAAATATGTTTATTAAAATGTAAATAAGGGCTGTGATTTAAATGTACATTTTTATAGAAATATGTAACTTTTTAAAATTAACTAAATATTTGCACACCACAATGTGGTAGAATATGTTGTATTCTTAAATATCTTTATAACAACTTTTTAACACACATATTCCGCAAATAAATAATTTTCATTTCATTTCAAAAAAAATAACACAGGCAAATTTTTAATTAAGACTTTACTTGCTTATTCTTTTGACCCACTTTGCCAATTTCAAATTTCTCAGGGAAATCTGAAGTCTTTCTCTGGATTCTGCGGAGATCGGCCGCTGTGGTAGTGATGGAGGTCCAACTTTGATTCCTGACATCACTTCCATACCCACTTTCATCGTTGGGACCCACGGACCTAAACATCAAATTTAAATACACCTTAATAGTTTTATCACAATCTATATAAGGGTGGTATTCCACTCATCAAACATATTTGTCCAATTTCGATGACCAACATTATCTTTGACAGATTCCTCTCGTTCAAGTTTGCCCAAGATTTCTTTGATTGAAATGTCAAAATCTTGGATCATATTTTGAAAAACTTGATCAAATTTCGGTGTTGGTGAATTGGATCAATTCTTTTTTTAAGTGAGCGGCCTGCGAACTAGCCAACATTTCTCCTGATGGTAAGAGATAACCGTGAGTTATAAACACCACAGATGTTACAGATGCGTTGCTGTCCTGTGGCTGGATTTTCAGGCCTATTCTTGTAGACCTTAATATGACCACAGTAAATAAATTATAAATAATTATATGCTTGTGTTATGGGTGTTAGTCAACGATTTTAATACATAGAAATACTTAAATAGATACCAGAATAAATTTAATAAACACCCAGACACGGAAATACAGATATTTAAATGTTCATCACACAAACGCCTGTCCCCGTCTGGAAACGAACCCGAGCCTCGCGGTTGGTCGATATAGTTAAGCATGTACGCTAGCCACTCGACCAACGAGGCGATCAGTATACTTATATTGTGACATGACAGAGTAATTATGGCGGAAGGAATAGGTAAGACGGTGAATTCCTCTCCGAGAATATTGCTGCAAAACAGTCTACCACCAGTGGTCTTGGAGGTTGACCTATTGAAGCTGTACTCACCTCTTACGCGCTGCCCTGCAGCGAGGCAGATGGTATACTCTACTCGGGGAATCGGACCAACACGAGGAAATCTGGATGATTGTTGTTTTTTAGTCAAATGTACATTGGACAAAGATTAATATATTTGGAATGGAACACCATCCTAACTATAACTATACTATAAATTCACCAAGGACTTCTTATTACATTTTATATTATATAAACAAGCACACGGTTATCAACGACGTACCTAGGGAAGTTGTCCAGACCGGACCTCCCCCCGAAAGTATTGTTTATCTCTGTCCCTTGGCCAGGGTATTAAGTTTTATGTAAATAGATACATCAGACAACCTACATTCTAGACCGGAATTTGACTGCTATTATGGCGGCAGGAGAAGATAAAGCGTGGGATCCTTACCCTGGCAAGATGCTGCACAGCACTCAACCACCAGTAGCGTTCCGTAGGTACTTGAATAATTTACTTAAATGGACCCCCGAAAAAAAACCTGGGTATATGCTCGTCCCTGATGGTAAGAGATTAGCGTGGCCTATAGACACCATAGATGATAGATATAGTCGATGTTGTAGGCACGTTGCTGTCTTGTGAATGATATTGGAAGGCAAACAAGCAGACGGATTTCCTGATGTTAAATAATACACGCCGCCTAGAGACACCAAAGGTGGTTGCCAATCTGAGGCCGGGATGTTAGGCCTCAAGCAAAAGTCAGTTTACCGGCTATCTTACCCCCGAACCGGAACACGTCATGACGTTATGGCAGCAGGAATAGGTAAGGCGGTGGTACCAATCCGGGCGAGTCGCTGCGAAACTCAATTACCTACTCAGATGTCACGGTGCTAGTGACGGTGAGCCTATGCTCGCCTTTTACGAGCTCCCTGGCAAGGAAGGCAGATGGTCTATTCTACAAAGGAGCCCGGACCAACACGGGGAAAAATTTAATGTCTACCCTACCCTCCGGACTGGAATATTATCGAGGCATGGAATAGGTGAGGCAAACGATCTCTCTACCACCAGTGGTCTTGTTAACCTATTTAACCTTTGTTTGCCTGCTTAGGAGGAAAGCAGATGATCTATTCCAAACAGGAGACCCGGACCAATACAGAGAAAAACTGAAGAGATTTTCATACAAAAGTAGCAGTTCTGACATCCTTTTACTTTTTTATGGTAGTAGCGAATAAGCACGATACAAACATAAGACATAAAAAAATCGTGATATAGAATTTTACCTTCCGCAGTATGAGCTTGAATAGCCCAATTCAATTGTTCCTGCAAACTCTTGGCTTCGGAAATGTCTCCTTTGACAACGGCATCCAAAATATCTTGCGGTAACTTTGGGAGTATGTTGTATATTGTGCCGATTCCAGATCTAAATCCTAATAAAGCCGCTGCTGATAAAATCTGTAACATATTAAAATTCAAAATGAAATAAATAACTTGGAATAGTTTAAAATAATATCTAACACACAACAAACAAACAAACAAACAAACAACAAATGTATCAAATTGAATCTAACCCCAATTAAACAATTTATATGCTTATATTATAGGTGTTAGTCGACGATACTAATACATAGAAATACTTAAATAAATAGACACCTGAGCGCACCAGACCCTGAAATGCAGACATCTAAATTGTAATCACACAAGTGCCTGCCCCCGTGGGGAATCGAACCTGATACTCGTGGTTCGTCAAAGAAGTTAGGCGTGTACGCTAACCTCTCGACCACGAGGCGATCTATTATAGGTACGAATGTAAAAAAAGCCATCTTATATAATAATTACTTATAAAATAATACATACATACTTACATACTTATAAACATACATACTTATAAAATAATGTGATTCATCATAGCCGAGCAAAAACTGTTAGAGTTATAGCTATGAACTTTCGTGAGAAACGACCCTAGTTTTATTGAGTAGACACCAACTAACAACGAAATAGTGGAAATTCTACCCCTAAGGGGATGAAATACAGGTTGAAAGTTTGTATGGAAGACCGTCATTTTTTTAAGTTAGAAACATGAAACTTTATTTTTGGGCTACTTATTAAAAATAAAATGATACGTATTTAAGCGTTTCTGGAAATTCTACCCCTGAGGGTGTAAAATAAGAGTTAAAAGTTTGTATGAAAGTCCTTATTTATCGGCTATAATCAGAAAGTATATTTACAAAAAGCAAAACCACGGGTTACTAATAACTAATAATACTAGCTGTATTTTATAAAATTGTATGTGTATTGTGCATAAGCTATTTGCACCAAAGTCCGATCTATCTTTCAACTGCAATTTCTTTAGTGCCACAAGGGTTGTCGGGCAGAGGTCTATTAGTAGCGATAAGAGTAAGACCGCCTAATTCAAACCATTGAGGTAGGTGTATACCAGTATGCTGAACTGGTGTATGTTATATATAATATAATATAATTGGAATCTCGGAATCGGCTCCAACGATTTTCATGAAATTTAGTATGTAGGGGTTTCGGGGGCAATAAATCGATCTAGCTAGGAATCATTTTTAGAAAATGTCATTTTATTCGTGTCTTAACTAAAAATTTTATTCGTGTTTAAACTGAAAAATATGAATTCCTGACATCTATTGGCGAATAATAATACTATTTTTTTAGCAATAAAGTTGGTCCAGCAGATGGCGTTGTTAAGTGACACGAAGTCAATGAGTGTTTGCTAAGAAATTTTATATTATGGGTCGTACTTAAATATAATTTCCAAAAAACACAATTTATAAAAAAAAACCTCGGTCATCCAGGTAGTTTATAACTTATGCCTACTATGTACTAACAGCTATCGTGTAGAGATCATGAAGCTATATTACTACTATTATAGGTTACACTCCTAACAAACACCTGAGCCCTTACCATGAGTTGATATATTATGTTCGGTAAGTTACATGTCGTAATTATTCTTAAAACTTTTAATACTCTTAGTTACCAATAGAGGCGTTGTTCAAAGTTTTCACACAAATAATTTACATGGACGGTAGCGACTACAGTAAACTTGACAAGCCGTAAACTCATGGACTGGCCCTGATTACAGTTTCCTAATGTTGCTGACTAACTCTAGTGAACCGACTTTTCTTTCATTTTGAATTTATATCAATTCCAAATATTACTGACACAAATATCTAATGAACCGGCCTCTCTTTCTAAGGTCTTGTGATGCCAAACGAAACGAAAGAGAAGGCTATAAACTAAAGTGAATCATCAAGCATTATTACCAAATTTTTTTAATAGAAAATTGGAAAAACCACATTTTCGGAACCCGGGACCTCAATATGAAGTCAAGTCCAACACCTGGACCGCTAGACCACAGAACCGATAAAAATAAATCATTAACCCCTATTAAAACCCATAAACGGATGTAAAGAATCTCAATCACGTCGGTTTTCACACAAAAAAATCGTCATCGAAAATTGAAATTGGTAAACACAAAAATTTGTTTTTTTCTTTCGTAACCGCGTAGCCGTTAGTAGTTTTTCAAATTCCCTTACCGCCTTACCGTAAAAAAAGCCTTACCGTATCCGCTCCTAAGAATATTTCCTGTCCATCCTTCAAAGTCTTCAGCACTTGCACACCTTCGCTTAAGTCGTTTGAAGTGAATTTGAGACCTTTAAAATTGTCAATCCTTTCAGTTGCTGCAGTGACGAACGCAGGCATACTTACTGCAAAGGAACAAACTTTTTAAGACTTTCCTTTTATTGTATGGACAAACCCTAACACTAAATATAATAATAGGTTAAACCCAGCCGAATAAGCGGAAAGAATTCTATATAGTTTTGGTTTACTGGAAGAAATATCTTATTGGCAATAATCTCGCCTTTTATATAATTTTACAAATTCACTTGTGCTAAAAATAGTATCTTCACGCCCATATCCCCGAAGCGGTAGGCAGAGGCACAACCAGGGTACCCGCGACTAGCCGAAGATACTAAGTCCCCCAATGTGATAGGTGGCAAGCCTATCGCCAACCGGGCACATATCCTATCCCGAACAACATTTTTTTTATTAGAAAATTGGAAAAAACCCAATTTTCTTTTGTTGCCCGACCCAGGATTCGAACCCGGGACCTCATGCAGTCAAGTCCAACAACTGAACCGCTAGTCCACAGAGGCGATAAAAACTTGTGCTGTTACTGATTTTGTACAATATAAAAGTGTCTAGGGTATTTTCTTTCCCGTGACACTACCGGTAGTACCATGGGTGAACTTGCATTTCCCGTGACACTACTCATCCGCCAGTAATGTCACAGAAATTATATTCCCCATGGCACTATCGAGCTTACTTATCTGTTTTTTGCCGAAAACCACGAAATAGACAAATAGTTACAGCAGTCTATCTACAAACAAAGCGCACTCGAACAACGCATACATAGACATCGACTGAATTAGTCATGCTTTCATGCTATTTCTGACACACCTACTCAACTCGCTTAAATAAAAGTTGAGATAGGTACTCGTAATCCCAGAATCGTATGGTTATCAAGATATATTATCTATAGACGTCCGTTCGTAAAAAGTCGCGATACAAACACAGTTACTTTAAAAATATTCCCATCAGATGACTATGAAATCTTTTTTATACCACTTTGATTTTTTTTTTTGACAGAAGATATCAAATAAACTCTTGATGGTAAAAAATGCTTGAATCACTGTCCGTATAGGTATTGAAATAGGAACCGCCTATACAAAGTAGACACATTGATTAAACCCCTTCTGCTTCTACTTCAGCCTATTGCAGTCCACAGCTGGACGTAAGCCTCTCCCAGTGTATGCCATAAGATCCGGTCTCCCGTTTTCACCATCCAGTCACCACCAGCTGCCCTTTACAAGTCATCAATCCACGTTGCTGGAGGGTGTCCAACACTACATTCACCATTCGAAAAACCGTTTGTTTCACCGTTCTTCAGTTATGCGACAGATGTCTGGTTGCTGTCTAGCACTGCCACTACAACTTGGTACACTTCTCTACTACATCAGCCACTTTAGTCTTCTGCCTGATAACCTCGTTCTCTTTGTCGATATCCCCTGCATAGGCCTTTTCTTATCTCTCCAAGTGACCTTACCCCAAAATAGCTAATAGCTTGTGTCAAGGGTCAATGTACTAATTCATCGAAATAACTATTTAGATAGTGGAACCCGGAGACATAGACATTTAGATTTTTACAAAAATTTGTGCCCCTTGTTGGCAATCGAACCCGAGACTCGCGGTTGGTTGTACCAATAATAGTTTTCTATAACACCCTGCCAGATTAGTTACGTATAAGCTTAATTTTGCCTAACAAACAGACGAACGTCCATTAGTGAAAGAGAAATGACTGATGAGAAAGGGACGGATTCCGTCTTCACCCAAAATGTGGATCATACACTCAAGTTAATTCAGGACAAAGTACAAATCTTATAGGGCATACTGTTTAACTTAACTAGACACCTACACAAGGGTGTTTACAGGCTATTGCCCCCTTGTATCAGCCCTTGCGATGAAAATAGCATGCCCCCGTGTAGATGGTATATTTTACAAAGTAGCCCGGTTGGTCCGGGCTCCTTTGTAAAATACACGATCTGCCTTCCTGCTAGGCAGTTCGTAAAAGGTAAGCATAGGCTAACCGTCACTAACACCGAGACATTTGACTAGGTAGTAGAGTTTCGTAGCGACTTGCCCGGATTGGTACCACCGCCTTGCATATTCCTGCCGCCATAAAGTCAGCGCTTGTCGTTGATGTCTTTCGATTAGGAAGATAAGGTAGGCGAAAAACTTACTTTTGCTGGAGGTGTAACACCCGGGTCTCAGGTAGGCAACGCACCATTACCGCCTTTGTCTAGACGGCGTGAATTTCTTGCCATCAGGAAATTCGTCTGCTTATTTTCCTTTTAATATCATAAAAAAGGAGAGAAATACATGCCACTTAAAGACACCGTAAGACATCTAAAACATGTAGACAAACAAGCTATAAAACCTCTTAAGATAAACGTTAGTAAGTTTTTTAACTTATCTACACTCAAGAACAAAAACGACCATGTGATAATATCTACGCTAAAACAGCAGAAATCAGTACCTACACTTCTCGCCTTTTTTTACAATCTAATGCTTAAAGATTACTTACTTTGAACATGGGTCATCCTTGGTATATGGTAGTACAGAACTGGTAAGTTGGGTGCTGCTTTGGACACCAGTTCAATGTAGTCAACCAATTCTGATACAGACAAAGGCTTGAAATACAACTCTGGTAGGGTCAGCAAAGAATCTACGCCACTTTTTGCACAATACCCTGCCTGAAAACAATCACAGCCTCAATAACTCTGACTGAAATGTTTATAAATTGGTTGAGTCTACTCATTAGAATATACCATCTGCCTTTATGCAAGGCAGCTTGTAAAAGACGAGCAAATGTTGAATGGGTCCTTAACAATTACAGAAGCTGAAATTGTAACAATTTAAAACTGCAAAAAACCGACTGGTATTTCAATAAGTATATCTACATACGTAAACAATTTTGATTATTTTCCTCGATTATCAGATCCAGACTTGGTGGCAATAGGACCACTTTTGCGCTCTTTCAAAAGTTTTAAAATCGATTTAGAAATGACGAAGAATTAGATTAACATACCTACATGAAAAATATAGGAGATTTTGAAATGACTCCCTTTTTTCAAAGTCTGTTGAAAATGAAGTATTTTTGGACGATTTCCCCAGAATTCCATCATCAGATCCAGATTTGGTGACAATGAGACACGGAGAGAATAGGAATTACGTTCTTTCAAATAAAAACAATATATTTAAAATCGATTAAATCGTGTCGTAATTTTATTTTATGAATTTTGCAAATTGACATTTGTTGACATGAAATTAATTAAAATTAAGCATCATTATTTATTTCTTATTTTTTAATTTATTACATTAAATTTATTAATTAAATCAATTACTTTATAACCTTCATTATAAAAACATCGTAATTTATTTTAAGACTTAAATTAACATGTGAAATTTTTAATTGTATATTGAATAGTTTTTATTAATATTTGTCTTTTTTATAGTTCCAATTTCATTTTATTAATAATTTGTATGACATAAAATTGTTAAAGTTCGCCTATTGGCGTCCACCCCCCAATTAGCGTCCATTTCGCGGACACCGTTTAGAAAACCCTTAAAAATAAGTGTACTGACAAACTAGGAAAATGAAAAGTCGTTTCTGCCTATAATACAATATATTAGAAACATAAGTACACAAACAAAACAACTGTTCCCATAATTTTTCCTGTTTAAAAAAATAATGAATCTCAGCTATACAAAAAAGTTGTGTAAATAGCTATAATTTTAGTAAAAAAATAGTGAACCGGCGCGCGTTTCATACTTAATTTTTCAATGTTTTAATTAAAGATTGTATTAGTTCCTAGACCTTGAAAATGAATAAAAGAATAAAAATAATGATGATTTTGATTGATTATTGTATTTTTTAAAGTTAAAATGAGGTGGACGCGAACTGGTATACCAATTTTACGAATTAGCCAGTTTGCGTCCAGGGTAGACGCGAACCCATCTTCCTATTTCTAACTTGATGCTTTGTTTTAATATGAAGAAATATGTTATAAGGATGTGGTTTTATTTTGTTTTTATCGTTGTTATTGTGCTTATTAAAATAGCCAATTTGCGTCCATATAATTATTGTAATAGAAAAAGATACATATGTCGAAATTTACCTGGACGCAAACTGGAATGACGGATTATACTATGTACCAGTTTGCGTTCACTTGTTTATTTAAATACTAAATCTTAAGTAACTGTTTTATAAAATAAAATCAGACAGTTATAGATAGGTGGTAGCCGGTAGAGAGCATTGTATCATCCCATCGGGGTTAGTACCCAACACCGCTCCAAAAGGGAACAACATTAAATTGTTTCTGTGCTTCCACTTATACACAAACAGCTGTATGATAAACTTTAAATACATAAAAACAACGAAGTTGACAAAGGTGCAACTAAGGCACGCACGATCAGCCTAAGATATTTCTTTCCACAATGCAATAGATAGCAAACCTATTGCCAACCGGGCGCATATTCTATCCCGGATGACGATGTTTTCATTAGAAAGTAATAAAGATAAAGAGCATATCAAGAACGAAAGAGGGAACACGATAGGTAAAAATAGTTAGAAAAAAATTAACGAATCTAAAAAAATTGTAAAATGGACGTACTCGATGTGAAATCTCTGAGAGAAAATTGACTACCTGCAGATCTAACAAAAATTTTTTTAAGATTTTAAAATGTCTGTGTTCTAAAATTAAGAAATTGTGGATGCGAAAAAAAGTAAAATTATATGACCTAGTGGTGACCTGCCTGCTATAAACAATTGATGAAGTGATTTTGGGCTCCAAATCATCTGAGCTGCAAACAGTAGGTAATGAACTAATGAATGACAATTGGAAAGAAAAAGGCGTATCTACATTTGAATGCAAATGAAACGAAAAAATAGCACATGAAAGAGATGTAGTCAGAACGTAATCAAGAGTTTTGGAAGACATAGTACTGCTGGAACAAATAAATGAATTTGTTTATCCCGGTAGTGCTTTTTGCAGGGATAGTTTGATTGACGGTAATCGTAACAATAAGATCAGAGAAAGAGTGAGATTAAAAATAAGTATTTTATTACAATAATGAGTAAGGGTATGTTCTGTTGTTTCGTTCATGTTGTAAGAATGGCAGATGAAAGATTGCCAGTACAGACATACATTGGGAAATTGGATGAACGTACTTAGTTACCCGGGAAAACCTAATTGACACTCCATGGGCAATTTAACCCAGGGCCAACTCTTGCCATCACAGTCTCCACAACCGGCTTCTTTGTATGAAAAAACTAATAAAGGTGAAGAAAGCTAGTGACACTTGGTACTCGATATTCTCTGCCAGCCCAGGAACATATGTATTTTATAAAGAAAGACATAAAACCCAACATTTCTTCAAATTTTCTTAATAAAATCTCCCCTTAACCCCTTTATGAGTTGGTGGACGCAAACTGGTGCAAACGCGATCTGGATTTTGTGGACGCAAACTGGCGAAATCGCAGTATTTCGATTATTTAAATTATTAAAAAATAATCACTATACATTTTGGCTAAAACTTAGCTTAATCCTAAAATAGACCATACTACGGCTGGGCAACAATATTAGTTAATTCAAAACTAGATCTAGAACATTTTTATATTTTACCTCAAACTTGCAAACTCCAAGTGGACGCGATCTGGCGAAATAGCCCTATGTAATTTGCATACCAATTAATTGGTATAGTAGGTGTACTGTAAATAATTATAAGACATCAAATGTATACCCTGCTAAAAGCAAATAAAGATGATTGATTGATACGGAACTGAACAGAAAATCGATAAGCATACTTAATAAATAGGAATCGAACACAAAACCTGCAATTAAATTTGAAGAGCACTTGAAAGTCATTGTCACGCAATCCTTGCATCACTTAGGTAAATATTTTTCTCCAATATTTTCCTCGTGATAATTTTGTTATAAATTTATATGATTCTTTGTTGTAATAATTTGCTCTTGCATAAATGAGTTAACAAATTATTTATTACAATTAGGTACATCACAAACAATCTTAATATATATAGATAAATTTCGTGTCACAATGTTTGTCCTCAATGGACTCCTAAACCACTTAACCGATTTTAATCAAATTTACACACCGTATGCAGTTTGGTCTAACTTGAAAGATAGGATAGCTTACATCTAAATTTTTCGCGAGCGAAGCCGCGGGTATCAGCTAGTATATTTATATTTTTAACTGACACTTTATATGTAACGCTTTTACTCCCATTATTTATGATTGGCTTTTGAAAACACTTTCATGTAAAGTAGGTCGTATCAGAAAAAGTTGCCTATTTTTCTATTTATCAAATTTTATAAAATAATAGTCTAACAATTTAAGCGTAAGAGCGTGACAGTCAGACAGACTTTCGCGTTTATAATGTTAGTACGGACAATACATATATGCTGACTTCACTTTTAAAATCAAAGTCGATATTTGCGATATTGTTGTTCTTAAATTTATTTTACTAAGACTAGCCAACCCGACGAACTTCTTATCACTTTCCTGATGGTAAGAAATTCACGCCGTCTAGAGACACCAAAGGTGGTAATGGTGCGTTGCCAATCTGAAGCCGGGACGTTAGGCCTCCAGCTGAAGTAAGTTAACGCCTACCTTACCCTCCGAACCGGAACACATAAACGGCAAGCGATGACGTTATAGCGGTAGGAGAAGCGGTGGTAATGGTAACAATCCAGACAAAAATATTGACAGCTACTGTGAATAGTATGGATTAGAATTTTTTTTTCATTTTCTCTGCATTTTCCCCGGTTTTTCTTTTCATAAGCACCTTCTCCTGACAATAACAAACACAATAAAAAAGAATTAGCTAAATTGGTCGATACGTTCAGGCGTGAAGCGATGACGATGCGAAATTATTAAATATACAGATAACATTTTTTTATTAAATTGACATTTACTTGAACTATCTTACATGATTATTTACAGGCAAACTTATCGGTCAAGAAGGATTTTTATATTACACTAGCGGCCCAACCCCTCTTCGCACGGTTATGAAATATACATATAAACATTCCTCTTTAATCACTTTATCTATTAAAAAACGGATCAAAATCCGTTGTTTACTTTTAAAGATTTAATCATACAAAGGAATGTAGGGACAGAGGACAGACGTTGTTTTATATTATGTATTGATTTCAGTTACTATTATGATCTCCCTTCAAAGTCACAGAAAGATGAAGATGGAGGAAGATGTCAAAATATTTTTGACATCCAAGAGTGAGTGAAATTGCAAGTTACGATTTTTCCGAATTAAAATCTGAATTTTGTAAAGATTAGATTTGAACGTTGCGCTGTTATTGGTGTTAATTGTCCTGAAATTTACCTTAAATAGTACCAGGCACTGTAATACAAAACTTGTTGAATACTAGCCGACTAGACTAGGTGGTAGAGTTTAGCAGCGACTCGTCCGGATTGGTACCACCGCCTTACCTATTCCTGCCGTCATGACGTGTTCCGGTCCGGAGGGTAAGGTAACCAATAAACTTACTTTTGCTCGAGGCCTAACATCCCGGCCTCAGGTTGGCAACGCACCATTACCACCTTTGGTGTCTCTAGGCGGCGTGAATTTCTTAACATCAGGAAATCCGTCTGCTTGTTTGCCTTCCAATATCATAAAAAAAATTGTAAAATTCACCGGAATTTTGTTCACTTAGCACATGATACTCTCTGCCTACCATGCAGTTGAAGTTAAGTATGTAGGTATATGTAAAATGAACTGGAAGTGGAACTTCTCTACATTCCAGATTTTAAGTTATTTGGTCGCTTTATACCGAGTGTTGATATGTCTGTGATTTCCAAACTACAAAACTTATGACTATGAAAAATTTACGGGATAATCTATAAAGCACATACTAAAAATCAAAAAACAAATAAATTAAATCGGACTACGCGTTAAAAAATTATGGCGCCTGTTTACATTTAGAGTTTTACCCCTCTCCCACAGGAACCCTTTAAAGTGTGAGATAACAAATATATCTTTAAGCCTTCCTCGGAACATAAAGTGTAAAGTATTGCTAAATTTTGTTGCAAAATTTTGCTAAGATCGGTTCAGCAGTTGCGGCGTGCGTCGCGGTAGAGATAGAGACAGACAGTAAATGCTCAAAGCTAACGCAAAAGCAAAATAAGCGAAAGCCTTTTTATCTTATCTTTTTTTATATATAATAAATGTATAATACCTCAATCGTCAAACTAGTGGAAATTTAATACGAATATGGTCAAAGTACACAGTAATATAAACAACAACCTATTCCGTCGAACTTCGTTCTAACTTGTATGAGAAAAATTAAAATGTTGTTTTTCCTAGTTTCCTCAAAGTTGACTGAGATAAAAATTATCCTATGTCTGTCTCCTGATTTTAAGCTACCTCTCCATCAATTTTCATCCAAATCAGTTAAGCCGATCTCAAGTTATAAGTAGATCAGATTAGAACCCATATTCCGCTGTTCGTGTTAATCTTCCTGAGCTACAACACTACCACTGTAACACCAAACTTATTGACTACTAGCCGACCCGGTGAACTTTGATCACTTGGCACATGATTTTCTCTGCCTACCATGCATTTGACGTGACGATATCCTATTAATATTATAAATGCAAAAGTTTGTAAGTATGGATGTATGGATGTTTGTTACTCTTTCACGCTCGAATGGCTGAACGGACTTGCCTGAAATTTGGAAGACAGATAGATTGTGACCTGGATTAACATATAGACTATTTTTAATCCCGACCGCACAACGGGTTTCTGTGAAAACGCGGGCGAAGCTGCAGGTAGCAGCTAGTATATGTTTATAAGCTGGACGTTCAAATACTTCTCTACATTCCGAATTTTAAGTTATTTGGCTAACTCTCCTTTAACTTTTATCCAAATCAGTTAAGCCGTTCTCGAGTTATAAGTAGCGTAACTAACACAACTTTCTTGTATAAGCATAGATTAAATAATAACTCACTAATGTAAGAACGTCAGCCAGAGGCGCCCCTCCCACTTGAGCCATTATGTGAAGTCCAGTTGCCTCTTTTGTCTTCACCCATTCGTCTATCACTTTCTTCCTGTCTGCCACAGAGAGAGTCATGTGCTCCCCAGTGGTACCACCAACTGGAAGTATGGTCACGGAATTATTTCAAACCACGATCGATTTTTTATGTGAGAAGTCAACATGAACTTGGATCCTGATGGTCAGAGACAACCCTGCTCTATAGACGCCATAGATGATATAGGTGCCGAAACTATGTGGATGGGATGCCAGGCCTATTGTGCAAGGCTACTCTACCCTCGCAAACGGAACACGGCAGGGATAAGGCTTTGGGTTCCTACTATAGCAAGTTGCTACACAGTACTTTACCGCCAGTGGGATTACTGGCAATGACCTTTTCTGATAAAGAAGCAGGAGGTCTATTTTAGCCAGCGAACTTGGGTTAACACGAGGTAAACATTACGGGGTTATAAACGGGGTTAGTCATGATACGAGTACAACCTGTCCAGACTATTTTTATCCCTTTTTCTGTGGGGATTAAAAAAGGCGAATAGTAGGAGTCAATCCCTTCGTACTTCAATTTAAATTATTTCTTTACTTATTTATCGCCTCAGTGGTCTAGGATTCAGGAGTTGGCTACATGAAGTACCTATCAGGTTCGATTCCTGAGCAGTGCAACGATTTTTAATAGTTTTGCCACCTATCCTATTATAGGGTTCTGTACCTTTAGCTAACCACGGGTGCCATGGTTGTACTTCATCCGGGCATAGGAGCGTGAAGATCAAAAGTTACATCTAATACTTATGGAACTTTTGATGAGCGTAGCAACTTTACTAACCGGTTTGTGGAAAGAAGTATTAAGTACCTATCAACCAAGAATGAGGTAGCTAGTAGGTACATACTATCACCGTCAATGATAAATAAATATCTCGGGACAAGTTACACAAATTAAATCAAAGCCCAAAGTAAGCAAATTATATGCTTGTGTTATGGGTGTTAGTCAACGATACTAGTACATAGAAATACTTAAATAGATAACCAGAATAAATTTAATAAACACCCAGACCCGGAAATGCAGACATCTAAATGTTCATCACACAAATGCCTGCCCTAGTCGGGAATCGAATCTGAGCCTCGCGGTTAGTCGGTGTAGTTAGGCGTGTATGCTAGCCACTTGACCAATATTAGTGGAGCCCTAAACATGATATAATTACCAAGGACTGCTTTGATCCCATTGTTCACAAGGTAGGCAGCATAGTCAGGTATCACAGAGTAGTTGATTGACAAGTCGTCATTACGTGGTGTGAACACTGGGGGTATGAGACCTCGAGGAGTGAAGACAACCTGAAACAAGATTCTTATTATATTTCGTACTAGCCGACCCGGCACACTTCGTATCGCTTGACATTAACAGCTAGGTACTACATAATATTTGATGCTCCGATAGTAGCGCAGTCTGCCGGATCCAATGTAAAACATTCCAAAATCAACGACTACTTTTTACTTGTTAGTTAAAAAACATTTTCCAGTGGATCAAATTGTGAATCTTAACCATTCTCGAATCCCCTTTGACACACAAAAAAATCATCAAAATCGCTCCAGTCGCTTAGAAGGTAAAGCTGGTAAGGAATTCAGTGACATACAAACAAACACAAGAAATATATAAGTATCTTTCCATGGTCGCCGCTTGGTAAAATTTCCAAATACTCATATTTTTCAATGAAAAACATTTGTACTGTTTTACGTATTACTATTTAATATTTTATAAATAGCCTACCGGTTTCGCAATAGCATCATCAGGGCTAAAACTTAAACTAAGTATATTATTATTCAAATTAATTCATTGTTTGCGTGAAAGTCATAACAATAATATATAAAAATATTTGATACTTGTTTCGCTAACATTAGCATGCAAGCAAAGGTTAGGTATTAGCCGCCCCGGCGAACATCGTTCAACTGGCTCTCGACTTCTCTCTGCCTACCCTATAGAGAGATTTGAGTTTGAGTTGTGTATTTATAAGTATGTAAATAGGGAATCGGCGAGAAGATATGTACTCGTATTTATATTTACGTTCAAATGTTTCTCTACATTCCGAATTTCAAGGTATTTGGTATCGTCATTTCATTCACTTTATACTGATTGCTGTTGTGTCTGTAATTTCTAAAGTACAAAACTTATGACATGGAAAATAATACGAGACACAAAAAGCACATGCAACAAAACAAAAAAATAAAATAAATCGGAATCTAATCCGGTATTGTAGGTAAGTACAGTATTACTTTCAATTTTAATTATGCGCTTCGGCTTTAAAATTTTTTTTTTTTAGACTTTATTCTTTTATTTTTAATTTGACTGACCTAAATTTAATCGAAATAATTAATTATGTAATACATATAAATACATTCGGATTTCCGAAGCTTGACAAATAAAGCCGAAGTGCATAATTTATGTAGTACTACTACATACGTCGCTGTAATATACCGTCCGGACCGGAACAAGCCATTGTCATAATTGCGTCAGTGATAAGTAAGGCGGTTGATCCCTACCCTGGCAAGAAAGAAAGAAAGACAGAAAATTATTTAATTGCGGAATAGGTATGTGTGTAAATGATATTCTACCTTATTTTGGTATGCAAATATTTTAACATTTATAAAAATTATTATTTAACTACATATACTTTAACTTTTAAGCCAATTATTTATATTTATAAATAGTTTAATTATTTATTACCAAAACATTTAAAAACTATAATTAAATTTAACCCTGTCTGCCGTAAACTACCACCGTTTCCAAACCTAGCCAGACAGGAGAACTACGGCGAAACAAACTCCTCGGCAACCATCACTTTCATTATATTTGGTTAATAATTATTAGTTATTTTACTATAAATTCTTATCTATAAGAAAATCCTTAACACTATAATATGTTTTATCTAACAACAAGTCAAATACCTTCCTTAGAAATCTTTTTAATGGAAGTGATTTAAGATTATCAGGAATTAGGTTGTAGGTATATACGAATGGACATGTAGTAAGTAAACATTATTTTTATAAATATTAAGTTTTTGTTTCGGCACTATTTTGCACATGCAAATTCTCACTATTTCTAAAACATGAAATTCCCAACATTTCAGCATTTGTTTTAAACAAATGATAATGTTTTTTACAAAAACACATACAGCCAAGATACCTATACAAACACGGTAAAGGTAAAATTTTAAGCGACTTAAAAAGTGGTTTGCATGAATGCAATTGGTTAACACTACATATGGCGCGAATACACTTCTTTTGTACTCTAAAGATTCTAATTAAATCTACAGAATTTCCCAAAATAGGAATGCCATATTGCAAAACCGTTGCTGTTGTTGCAAGTAGCTGCATAGTACCTACTCTACCACACGTGGACATGTTGGTGATGTCCCGTTTCGCTTTTGCTCGCCTCTTACGACTTGCAAGACAGGATGGCTGATGATCTATTTTACACAGGGGACCAGGACTAGCAATAGGGACAAAAAGTAGCCTAATTACCTTCCTATCCACTTAATAACCTTCCTCGTAACGTAAAGTACCTCCTTACTAAATTTCCTTTGTACCCGTTCAGTAGATTCGGCTTGAATCGTGGTCGAGGTATAGTCAGGCAAAAATTCTAAATAAGTACGTAAAAAATATGCTCAACTAACAATTTTTTGTCGCATATACCAAGAAATAGTTTACCAGGGAGAGAACAATGGCTAAAAAAGAACTACGACAAAAGCTCGAATTTGCTAGGATACAAGTTACTAACAACAGAAGTGCATTCCGTAGGTTACTTAGAACATTTATTAGATAATGCAGATTATGTATTATGGTCAGAGGTAAGAATTTGAGCATTTATTGTAAAATGTTTTGCTTTAAGTGGTTTTACAGAAGGAATCGAAAAAAATAAAAAGTCATAATTTGAGAAATAATAAATTCGTAAAGCTGAATATTATTTCCACCAAACCACAAATAGCATGTCTAACGCAAGGACCTATCAGTACCAATCTAGCAAATAATATAAAAAAGGTTCTTACAGGATGTAAATTTTTCGAATTTCAATAAGATTTTTTTAAAAATGTCAACTTTCTCATAACAATACAAAATAATTTATAACTCTGCAGTGGTTCCCGTAAAACAACTTTTTGCAGCTAATGACCACTTTTTGGCCATCCTGTTTATATATGCATATATTGTATTGATATCCTACTTCTATTAAAAACAAATCGGACAAGGTACGCGTTACGAAATTATAGATTACCTAATTTACATTTTGACTTTGTACCATGTACCTACCATCCAATTTCGTTACAACCGGTTTAGCCTGAATCGAGCTTCAAATAAAGATACAGATGAACAAACAAAAAAGTTTTAACAATGTTCTGCTTCTTATTTTTGTTGCACATATTTTTAAAATATGTTAAATGTACAGTATTGGCTCTTCTACGATTTTGTAACATATAATTAAATCAATCCGGTCCTTTAGACGTTATTAATACCTATCTAAGTAGTTAATGATTTAAAATTTCATGAAGATAAAAAAATAATCCTTACCATTTCTACTTCAAATTTAAAAGTCCACGTGAGGAGAATTCAACGACTCAAATAAAAAACAGTGGAATGAATAAAAGTTTATCTCGTAAGTCGCGTAAATAATGTAATAGATAAGATATCATTTATGTCGAGCCCTGTTAACAAAAAAAAGGCATGACAGTGGCATCGTTCCGTATTTGTTTTTGAATAATTTATGATCATAAATTTTAAAAAAAAACCTATCTGCAATGTAGCCAAGAACAATCTCGATCACGACAGCTTTCAAGCAAAAACACTTGTAACACCCTTGTTTTTTCGGCAAGGTTTAGAAATGTAAGAGTTCATAATTCTAAATACAAAAAAATAATTGTTTTTCTCTACGACAAAAACTCGTACACTTGGATTGGATTGTTGGTGGTATAGTCATATGACTATCATATCATATTATCCTATTATTATCTCTATATACCTTACTACATAAAAAACTGTAGATGAATGAATTCTGCACATTGAAGATATTTAATAAAATAGAAGTGAGAGTGAGAGTGAGTAAAATAGAAGTGCTATGCATTAGCACTCGTTTGTTGGTACCACCAACTTATTTTATAATATCAATTCTTTCTCTTGTTGCGTGCCAGAGGGTAAGGACTTGTGGAATATTCTAACCACCATAACGTCAGGGCTCGCCATTGACATGCTCCATACTGGAGGGTAGAGTAGTTGGTAGAGTCACACGTGACCTAAGATTGGGACCATAACGATGGCTCCAGTAGCATCTATGATGTCTATAAGTAAAGGTTTTCCCTTAACCATCAGGAAAGCTGTCTGCTTGTTTCCTCTGTTATCCCATAATAAACTGAGGAGTGTATAGGTGACGGTTTTCTCAACTTTCAGGAGAACATCCGCCTTTTTGCTGTTGTATAACAGAAAAAATAACTTGTTTTCTCGAATCAACTGTTAGTAATTCAACGTTAGGCACAGAATACCTATCCGAAATTGTAAAAAAATATGAAAAATCCGTTTCAAATTACTACATCTATCTTCTATATATGATTTTTATATTGCTGTTCGTTAGTCCCGCTAAAACTCGAAAACGGCTGAATGGATTTGGCTAATTTTGGTTTTTAATTATTTATTCAAGTCCAGGGAAGGTTTAAAATATAATAAAAAGGGAAACACTGCAAGAAAACTAGGAAAAACAAAATTTTCATTTTTCTCATACAAACTGAACGGGTGCAACGAAGTTCGCCGGTACAGCTAGTAGTTAATAAAAATCGCTTTCGGCTATCTGTCTGTAGGTATGCGTAGATCTTTAAAATACGTCAAGGATTTTGATGCGTTTTTTTATAGATAGAGTGATTTATGATGGTTTATTTTCGCCTCTGTGGTCTAGCAGTCCAGGTGTTAGACTTGACTACATGAGGTCCTGGGTTCAATTCCCGGATTGGGCAACAAAAAAAAATTAAGTTTTCCAAGTTTATAATAAAAAGAAATGTTGCAGGATTGGAAATGTGCCCGGTTGCCGATAGACTTGCCACCGATCACATTGTAGGACTTAGTGTCTTCGGCTAGTCGCGGGTGCCCTGGTTGTGCCTCTGCCTACTTTTTCGGGGATATGGGCGTGAAGTTTATTTTTTATTATATTTTTATATATTATATGTATATTTAGATATTAGAGGCCCAGCTTCGCAAGGGTGAAAAAATGATAATCGCTGATATTAAATAAAACTTACAAATTATTTTAAATTACATTAAATCCTGAATCAAATAAAATTTAACTAAATTACATCCTCTTGAATTATCCTAAAATTAAAATTGTCAATGAACCCCCGACAATACCTATATGTATTGTGGCTAAGATTCGTCTCAACCACGTCAGCTTTAAAAAAAACATCTGTTCTAGCTAGACAGGCACGCACACAAACACATACCTACACAGAGACCCATAAAACACTTCTCTTTCTGATTTTGGATGAAATGCAAAGATAAGAAAATATTTTATGATATCGGAAGGCAAAAAGCAGACGGATTTTCTGATGGCAAGAAATTTACGTGTCCAGAGACGCCAATGGTGGTAATGGTGCGTTGCCAACCTGAAGCTGGGACGTTAGGCCTCCAGCAAAAGCAAGTTTACCGGCCACCATACCCTCTGAACCGGAACACCTCAACTGCAAGCACTGATGTTATGGAGGCAGGAATAGATAAGGTGGTGGTACCAATCCGAAAATCTACCACCTAGTCAGACGCCACGGTATTAGTGACAGTAAGCCTATGCTCGCCTTTTATGAGCTGCCTGACAGGAAGGCAGATGGTCTATTCTGCAAAGAATACCGGACTGACTATCGTAATTTTTAAACTGTGGTCTATTAGCCATCTCCGAATTCATTCATCAGTCCTCATCATCAAAAATATGTAGGTACAGATCTAATTAAGACGAATCTAATGAATTTAAACGCAATGAGTTTACCAGAAGGCATTGCAGGGTTACGTCTCCTATCTTCAAACTCAGACCAACTCAGTTGTACTAACAATCGCCAGTGTTTCAGCTGTTTGGTCTCATGTTCAGAAGTTAAATACATACCATATTGCGCCTTATGTCCATTCTGATGCTTACAAACGAGATGTAAATGTGCTGATGACCTTGAACACCTTGACAAATCAGCTGAAAAACTACGAAGCCCACAGACAGTCACACACACCCACGCATAGACACATACACGAACACATACATATCTCGTACCACAAACAATTGATTTTGGTACCAGTTGCTTAAATCACGACCAAATCTTCCACGTTATATTATATTAATACGTGATGCCAAAACATTGGACCCATTTTCACGAAATTTGCGCGGACGCAGGAGCATAAAATTTGACACACTTACCATCTTAATAAACACAGCGTAAAGTACGCCAAGGTTCAACCTGGTGTTGTGGTCTTTATTGCAATGTGATACAGACTATAATAGCAACTTAATTTTACTCCTTCGTTAGTCCACGTTTATTAATAGACGTTTATAGTTCATGTGTAGAAGTGCAGAACGCTAATATTTTTCAAAAATAATGCTTATAAAATACATTAAAGCAATAAATAAAACATTACCCACAGGCCACACTATCATGCATTTGACATACACAAACAAATATATTGATGATAACGATAAAATATCACAGTTGGCGCACTAACTATTCATAAAGTTTGGAAACAAAGTAGTTGGTCTTGAGAAATGAAGATGGCGTTCTTCTCAACAAGGTATTAAAATTTATTACGGTCGAATTTCTATCAATGGGCGACCACTAGATGGAAATAAAAATACATATTTTGTTTTACAAGGAACTCTTTTACAAGTCTACAATAAAATAAAAAATACAATAAAATATATTCGGTGGCGCAATTAAAAATATCTTATTAAAAATTTACACATTTAACAAGCCAGTCGATTATAATTGTTAATAATAAAAAAAAAACATTTCAGTCAGTTAATGGGCCTCCGACCTCTGTCCTTCCATCCCTCCTTTAAGTTACATTTGACATACCTCCTTATGTTACACACAACCTTTATAATATATTTTTTTTTTTATTTTATTTTAGTATTTAATCTGTAATTCCAATCATTTTAATTGAGCAATCTAATTCCATGCCTATGTTGTATTACCTGTTTTTGTCCCATTTTGTAAATAAACAAAACAACAGATATGCAAAATAATACTCATTTTGGCTAATAATATATCCCAAAAATGTTTAATCGACTAAATGTTTTTTTCTGTCCTTCATTTGAAAAGTGGCCACTACACTGTACGAGCTACTACTTCCCAATTTCACCGAGCAAAAAACAGAATTTACATATTGAGCAGTAAAAAGCATCAGATCACAGGTTTGTATGCCTCTACTACGGCTCGGTTAACGATTTCAAGCGGGCTGAGACTTTTCTTATTTTACTGCCATAGGGATGTAACATACTATTTTGTTCGATTAATTAAAGCTTGATTTCGTTGAAGTGGTTAAGAGCTTGTCTACGAAGGGCAGTTTACGCGCATGGGTCTATAAGCCACAACACAATTTCTGCATTCGAGTCAAGAGACATTGATTCCAAGTACCTCTACGTGCATATAAGCGGTATCCGGAAGCAACATAAACTACGCGCGTAAAGAGCCCTTGGTGTATAGACTCAAAGAGTGACCTCTCAAATGTTAGAGACGCGATGTATTAAGGAAGCCCGTCAGAAGCATAATTATTTTAGATAGTGACAAATTATTTAAGGTTGCAATTAGAACAACACAGTAGCCAGACATATAGCATCACGAAAAAAGAACGCTGAGCTTCGGTAGAAGGGATATATTTGAGCATGAGAGCAGCTGGATAACCTCTGTCATAGTGTCTCCTGAGCAATCAATTGTACCACCAATTCAAGCGAAAAAGCGCTCACTGCCCAGCGTTCTTTTTGTGTGACTAGTTAACGAAGTTAGTATCCATAAAAAACAATCTTAAATGAATCACTCATTTAATCGATTATACATTTATATTTACTGTTGGGCATGATAGCTTTGAAATCTTTATCTGTGTATATATTAAAGAACTTTAAATCATAGATAGTGATAGACAGAGAACAAACACCAATTGTATATATGTATTGATCTACATCATTAAACATCTATTTGCATTAATTATTTGTTATGTATGATACACACATAGAACATTGAACATTTAGTAAGATATTGAAGTATGTAACATATTTTATACATTTAAGGTAACATCTCCCAAAGATAAATGAACATAAAATGATTAACACTTTAACGCGCGCCGTAGCATTTTTTACTAAAGGTGAACGTTTAAAACCAGTCCAAACCAATTAGTGCTTACAAAAATTATTTAATTTTTTTTTCCTTTTTTGATGTCCGTTTTACAGTACAATAAGCACTGTCCCATCTCTATAACTGGTTTTTAAAACAAATGCTGAGTGTCTTGTATTGAGATAATTTTGAAAATACATATAATCAATCGCTTCAAAAACAACAATGAGAAATTAGTTTTATTTTTAAGACTGTGGCGGTGGAAGCATTTAAAAGGTTAAGGACATGACAGGTTGATCTTGCGTAATGTCAACTTAAATTCAGAACATTTGCTACATTTAACACAGAGAGCCGGAATAAATATTATTTTATGTTCTTTACAATAAAATAGCGAATATGTAAGCGGTTCTCCTGATGTCAAGAATGTAGACGCCATAGATGTTATTGGTACATTGCTATATAGCCATCACTTAAATATAGATCAATAACACGTAACATTTTGCGGGGGAAGGTATTACTTTTCAAGTCAAGTGCATGCATACAGATCAAAAACATAATGATTTAAGAAAGGAAGGCACGTTTAAAATTCCACATAAAATATTTATCAATCAATTGAAGACTTATTTTTTTTATGCATAAAACTTTTCTTATATTATACAGGAAATAAGCACTTCTGTAGATACTACGAAAAATATTACGGATTTTACACATTTCAACAGGTACAATACACAGATTCTATTGAGGATTGCGGGTACATTCAAATATTTTATTGGTACATTCATTAAGACATTAGTTTATTGGAACATGAAACATAGATTTCCATCTAACAGATAAACACCTAACAACGATGAATCTGAAATTACAGCGAAGTGTAAAGCAGTTTTAATTTTGTATGGTACTGGAAGGAAAGCAGGTGGACAAAGAAAATATAATCATTACGTTTTAAAAGGCGGGAATTAACAAAATTATTGCGCTATCGTACAAACATGACAACACGAACATTCGCGCAAGCGCCCTGCGCTTTACTTAAAGTGACACATTATGTCACTTGACAGTAAGTCGAAAGCTGTGGTCTAAATGCATTCAGATATAAGACAACTAGTGTCATATGATTTACGTGCAAATATGTTCTTCTTGTGTCAGAATATTGAAGTACGAAACAATTTTAATGTTTGTTGTGTAACCCCCCTCGGTCTCCCCAATAATGTGCTGCAGAAATTTTGGTCATTAAAAATGCTTGCCACTTCGCTGCAACTCTAAAATTCCTATACGTATAACACGAACAACGTAGATACATATATTTATCATGGAATGATTTTTTTAATTTTTTACATTTTTCATGTACATCAAATTGGCTATATTCTCGCAATATTATAGCAGACCGTACAAATAGTCGGCAGACGAAATAAAGCTGATTTTTAAGATTTTTTCAGCATGCAAACATTCAGGAATATAGTATCTTCCTATTACTCACAAGTTGAAGTATAATTTAAGCTTAAAATCAACTTGAAATTTTAAACCTACAATTTTAAAGACTTGTTAAATTCCAACGGCCTTAAATCTCAAAATGTGAGACCTGTGAATCAGTCTGACAGAACCCCTCTCTCTCTCTCTCTCTTTACACAATCTTCGCGCCATTTTTTATCTACATTATAATTTACATAGATGCGTAATTTTATAGAATATAAACTCTTTTTACATATACTTTTATAGATTTTTCACATATGTATGAATTTTAAGAAAGTTATGACTTTACGGGTCAAAAAGAGTAATAGATTTAGCAATAGCGATAAAACCACGACACTAGCAACATTAACGACATGTCGAAATATCGAAAAAACGCACCCATTTTTAAGCGTTTTAACCCCGAACGATTTAGTCCTTATACCTGTATAACCGTTTTTACAATGTACATAAAGTAGTAGCCTACGCCCTCGACGTCGTTTCCCGTGCTATCTATTCATTTAATCTTTCTTTTAATCAAATATAACCCCGCTCTTACTTGATTTTGATAAAACCCTGATTATATTTTAAATTAAACTCGTTACATTTTAAGTTACTTTATCAGCAAAAACCAAATTGGATGAGCAACTTTCCCTTAATGCCCCTCCTTCCGGTTTGTTGGAGGAAGGAAAATATAATTCTAATCTAAAAGTAAGCAAGTGTTTGACTTGCAATATAAACTCAGAAAAATAAACATAGGCATTATGCAATTGCTTGTCTCCAATGAAAATCGAATCTGACAAAGTTATTCCGCTTTGTTAATAAACACGGAGTAAATTACTCCAAGGCTCCACCTGGTATTAAAGTCTTTATTACAATTACAATGTGATACAGACTATAATATCAAATTAATTTTACTCCTACTTTGGTACATCTTTTTTAACAAGACGGATTAGGTATTATGAATAAATTATGAATAAACATAGACTATAATTATTCAAGATTTCTGTTGAAATTATAGTCTGTGTTATAGTGTCATAAAGATTGTAATGTCAACTTAAACCTTGGAGCAGTAATATTGTTCTGTGCCTTGGAGTACTAAAGTAAATTTTAGTCTATGTTTATTAATAACAAGGATATTATTTGTTGCCGCGTTTAAGAGCATTTAAGAGGTGAATACTCTTAAATTAGATAATCTTCGGATAAGTTTACATGTCTTGAGACTTTGAATTTAATCCCTACTGGGTGATACATTTCTTTCCCGCTTATTCTTCAGTTTGGGTGGAGCGCGATGTCTGTCCCGTTTGCGGCTGGATGATGAGCATGATGAGGATGGGCTGGAATCAGGTGGGGAGCCAGCTTCATCTGGTGTCAAGCCCATGGTCTGAGATTCTGGGGTGGACGGTTCCAGAACACTATTCCGTAAGGCCCGACGTTGTTCTTCTGTGTGCTGGGGGCAGCGAGTTGAACTAAAAGCACATACATTATTCTATACTGGGAACAAAAAAAGTATGACGCCTGAACAAACACATTTAATTCTAAAATAATTTGATAATCTAGCTTATTAGCTCTAACATTCAATTGCTTCACTTTCAATTAAGTGAGTTGAAGATCATTATACTAATAACACTAACAAAAAAATTCGCTTCTGTGGTCTAGTAGTCCGGTGTTGTCGTTGTCTAAATTAGGTACAGGGTTCCATTGTTTTTCAATTTTCAAACAGAAATTGTGTTTTTTTTTTCAATTTTCTAATAAAAACAACATTTCCCGGGATTGGATAAGTGCCCGGTTGGCGATAATTTTGCCACCTGTCGCATGGTGGTGGTAGTAATCATGGATGCAGGGGTTGTACCTCTGCCTACCCCTTTAGGGACACGGACTTGAAGATACTTGCTTGCTTACAAAAAAAACAGGTCCAAAAAGTATAACTCAGAATAACATAAAAATACATATATATGGAAGTCAAACATAATACAAAATTATCTATTTAACTTAATAATTTCATCTATTTTTTTAAGATGACTAAAAATATTAAAATAAATCAATGATACTCACCGAGTGCACAGCTTTTTGGTATGTTCTGAGACAACACCACAAATTTGCAGTAATAGATTCTTTTTCTCATTAGCTGACATCGTCTCGTAGGTGGCGCCATCATTCGAGTCCGAGTTGTGGTGACCGTTGTTTCTGTTGCCACTAAAATTTTAATTAATAAATTAGAAACTTTTATTTTATCAGACTATAAACTAGAATAAAGACAGCATAAATCACTTGGCTATCATCCGAGGCTGGTGTCAAGAGTCTACGAAACCGGAGTGGTGGTATAAAAAGGGTAGTGAATGTGGAGGAAGCCAGACAGGTCTGCTAGGATCATGGGATTTGGCACTCTATACTCTCAGCATACCACATAAGGAACTTGGCATGAAGGATGTATGTATGTTATCTGACTAGATATGAAAACCTAAATTACATTATCTGAGAACAAAGAGGATCACCTCACTGATGCTGCAAATCAGATAATAGGGTCCTGAAACAACTCGCCCGGATAGGTATCACTACTTTGACCGTCACATTTCTATCCCTAAAAAGTCAATACTCGTCGCTGTCATGTTCTGATTGGACTCTTGTTTCAGATTCTAAGTCAAAAATTGTACTCTTACGCCGACATGCCCGAAGAGGTAGACAGAGGTACAACCAGGGCTCTCACAACAAGCCAAAGAAACAAAGCCCCACCGTGTGATAGGTGGCAAGCCTATTGCCAACCAAGTACACATCAAATCCTTGGCACTATTATTTTTTACTAGCAATATGAAAAAAAACACATTTTCTTTTGACCTAGGAATCAAACCACAGACCTCATGAAGTCAAGTCTAACACTGGACCATTACGCACAGAGCCGATAGGCTAACTAGGTCAGGTTAACAAAAAGCACTACATTGTATGTTTGTTCTTATGCTATAAAGGAGCACTTATGGCATGTTGTATGTTGATATTGTTAACAAAGAACACCATTTGGCTTCTAGATATCAAGTTAATAATGTGGATGGAACATTAGACAAGTAGAATAATGTCAAAATGTCATCATTC
>NJDC01003390.1:42782-68376 GCA_002245475.1 Calephelis virginiensis
AGATTACTTTCATTTCTTAAAGAAACATAGTTTATATTTTAAGCCCTACTTTTTAAATATCAATAACCAAAATTGATTTCAAAAATATGTTTAAGAGGAAAGGATATAATAATTAATTTAATAGGTAACATAAATACATCAATAGCAGAAAAAATCGTTACTATAATTTTGATATGTAATAAATTTCAAATAAAGAAGAATTAAACAGTAAATGTTTACATTAAATTGAAAAAATAAATGAAAAATTATTAAATTAAAACAAAATTTAAAATTAATTAATTAAATATATTCAACACATATTTCAATATTTTTTATAAATAAACATGCCTAAACATTCTGAAGAGTCGTAAAAAAATAACAAGCTCAGCATTTTGTCTGAATATGTAAACAAAAAGACCTGAGGTCATCCGAATGGCCAATCGATAACACAATGTCGGCGTTACACAGATCAGCTGATTTTACGGCATATTTTTTATTAACCTTGGCAAACGTAAGAATCATAAATTATTAATTATAGGCAATAAATTTTTATTAATTCTCACTTACCCATACATTTTTCTAGATGTGGAGCAAACCTGGTAGCTGAAACAGGTCTTTCGCAGTTAGGACAAGAGCAATTTGAATCAGGAGTCTTTTTCAAAATAGAAAACCCAAACACATCGCACTCCGGCGAATTAACTATTTTGTAATTTTCCTCGTCTTCTTTTTCCCCTTCTATCAGATCCGTGAGGCCCGTCTTTAAACCGTGATGGAATTCAAAAACAAAGCCTAAAGTAACATCGTCAAAAACACTATCGAAAATAAAATTGGCCGCTTCTTCTGCATTATTTTCATTTTGCATTATTTCGAAAAATTTATTGTTTAAGTCATTCATGCTAAGTTCACTCACAATTGTATTCATTTCGAAAAAGAACCAATTAGAAATGTAAAATTAAGACACACTTCGAGCCCTGGAAGCTTTTCCAGGCCTCCGAAAAAATACTTTGCCTAGGTACTGTTCAACAGCCATTAAAATTTTTGATAGTTAATTCCGTCAAATTAATGTCAAACAACAGCTGTAGTTTGGTCTCTCCGCTAGGAGTGATGATTACTATTATGATCGGTATGTTTGTAAATTGCTTTATTTAAACAACATTTATATTCTCATTAAATTAAAACTTTTTAGTTTATTATTATTACTTGCCTATGGATTCTAGATATTGCTCACAACTTCACCACATAGTATAAAACAAAATAATAAAATAAAATAGTCGCTTCCTCTATGGCTTTGTATGCTTATATCTTTAAAACTACGCTTCGGATTTTGATGCGATTTTTTAAATAAAGTAATTGAAGACGAATGTTTATATCTTTATTTTATTTTACAAATAAAATACAGTGAAGATTTGATAATATAGTGAGATGTTAAAATTCATTGTATTAAGATAATTCAGATCAAAATCTTTCTTTTCCGTGTCCGCAATACTCCAGTTTGCATTTTCTGTTATAAGACAACGAAAAAGCACTCTACTCTCCTGATGGTAAGAGACAACCGTGGCCTATGGACACCACAGATAGTTTAGGTGCGTCGCTGTGCCATGGCCATGTTATTGGATCTATTGTGCAAGTCTACCGGTTACTCTACTCTCCAGACGAGACCACTGTCATTATGGTGACAGGAATAGGTAAGGCCACTCCCTGCTCAGACAAATTGCTGCACAGCATTCTACTACTAGTGGGCTTAAGTTATTTTAATTATAGCACTAGCCCTGCGCTTGAGATAAATTGCTACCAATGTAAAAGAAAGAAACAAAATCACCTCAGACAGGACTTGAATCAGTATCTTTCCGTCTCAAGCCGACGAATACTTTAACTATTTGAGCTTCTTTAACTATTTGAACTTTATCTATTTTAGGATTCAACTGCTGTGGCAACATTTTTAATGCCGGTTATACCGTTTACGCGAGTAGCTAAAATTAAAATACCTTGAGAGAAACGAAAGCTTTAATCATTATAAAATGTGTATTTCATTTGTCACGATGCACTTGTTCAATAGTATAACAAAAAAACCAGCCAAAAGCGAGTCGGACTCGCTCACGAAGGGTTCCTTACTATTTATGTATTAAAAATTACGTTTGATGTATGGGAACCCTCCTTTAATACGAGGGTGGATCCAAAAGTTCTAAGCTCGACCAAGAAAATGAAAGAAAAGTGGGTCTAAATTTATTTTTATTTTTCGACATAGTCTCCATCTAGCTCACTACATTTCTTCCACCTGACCTGCAACTTGTTTATTCCCTCGAAAAAAAAAAGATTCCGGAAGGTAGGCGAAATAGTCGTTTACTGCGACTATCACCTCATATTTGGTCGAAAATTTCGAGCCACCCAAGTGTTTTTTTTTAAATTTGGAAATAAATGATAATCCAAGGGGGCTAAATCCGGTGAATAAGGTGGGTGGGGCAGCAATTCGTAGCCTCAATCATGGATTACAGACATTATTTCAACCGAAGTGTGAACACGTGCATTGTCTTGATGAAACAAAACTTTCTTATGCAACATTCCCGGTCTTTTTTCTTTTATTTCTTCCTGGAGTCTTCGTAAAAGGTTACAATAATAACTAGAATTTATAGTTTGACCTTTCGGTCAACAATCTACAAAAATAATGCCCTTCGCATCCCAAAAAACAGAAGCCATGACTTTGTTAGTCGACAAAACGACCTTAGCCTTTTCCGGTGTAGGAGAATCTGATCTTTTCCACTGTTTGGATTTTTTTGATTCATTTGGATTACTTTGATTCAAGAGTATGGTGGTGAACCCAGCTTTCATCCATGGTAACAAATTTAGACAAAAAGTCCTCGGGATCAGTCTCAAAAAGTTCCAAACAGTCTCGCGAAATTGTGTATCGAACTCGTTTTTGTTCAGCTGAAAGCAACCTCGGGACCCAGCGAGCAGAAACCTTATGGAACCCCAACTCTTCCGTTATTATGTGTTGCATCCGGCCATAACTAATGTTTGTTATCTCAGCTATCTTGCCAATGGTCAAACATCGGTCACCCAGTACGAGATAACAAATTTTATGGATGTTTTCTTTCGTGATAGAGGATGTAGGCCTTCCACTCCTAGGATCATCTTTAATGCTCTCACGACCGCGCTTAAACTCAGCTACTCACTTCTTGACACTGGAATACGATGGAGCAGACTCCCCCAAAGTGCTCACCATATCTTGATGGATGTCTTTTGGTGATGGGCCTTTTTTATTGAGGTACTTAATGACTGCACGTGGTTCAATTTTCTCCATTATTGAAAATTGCGTCAGATTGCTTCAAAAAAATAACCACAGAAAATTTATATTGTGCAGTATCGGAATGAAACTGCGCACAATAAATCAATATGACACATACTAACAAATGACGGTAGATTTTAAAAAGATGTCATAGCTCCATGTAGGTTAAGCCACGAACTTTTGGATGCACCCTCTTATTTTTTTTTATTATTTATTTTGAAAAGTTAAAGTAAATATTCTTTGAAAATTTTAAGCGTCTACCTTTTATCGTCTTTAATATTGAGCAAAAAAATGCGATAACACTGTTGTATGGGGTACTGTAAAAACATATTTTTAATTTTTAGTATTTGTTGTTATAGCGGCAGCGGAAATGCATGATTTGTGAAAATTCGAGCTTTCTAGCTATCACGGTTTATGAGATACAGCCTCGAGACAGACCGACTGACAGCAGAGGCTTAGTAATAGGGTCCGTTTTTACCATTTAGGTACGGAACCCTAAAAAGCGACTTATATATAGATTATAAATACCCGCGTAAACGGTATGAAAGGAATTCAAAATCGCACCACATGAGTTGAATCCTCAGTAGCTTGGTTGGCTTTGTTCACAATGACCCATTTTACATATTATAAATTATAATATGCTCGCCTCTTACAAGCTCCCAGACAAAGGATTTTATGGGCAAGTGATAAAAATAAAACCACCATTTATTGACAGAATAACTGAAGTTATTATTTACAATATTAAAATACATTATCACATAAACATATTACAGAAATAAGGCAAATTATCAAAAGCATATCATGTCCAAAGCGTCTTTGGAATAGGACAATAGGTTTAATAAATATAGAACTTTCTACAATAGGGGCATCAGTATCAAATAAAAATATAAATGAAATATGCAAGTACAATATATGTTCTAAGACAGTATATTACAACACATTCACACCTATTGCTCGTCTTTCAAAATAATTGAAAATAAAAAGCGAGTAAAGGGTCTTCATTCATTCGTTTAGTTAGTAATGGTTGATAAAGTAATTAGTAGATGATTGTGCTATCATATAGCAAGTGCTAATTGGCTTAAAAGCCTAATGGTTTTCGCTGTGTGATAATCGTTTTCAAAATATTTCTGGAGAGAATTACTTTCGTAGCATAACATTTTTAAAATAATATGTTTCTCAACAATTATAAACTTGATGGGACGGTGCATTTTAGATTTATGGGTGTCGTACATTTTAAAAACGCTAACAAATGTCATCACATTATATTACAATATGTATCACACGTATGTCCTAAAATCCAAGTATTAGTCTATACAAAATATTTAGACATTTACTAGTCATGGCACTAGATCTTCTGATTAATTTTTGATAGGACGACGATAACGGCTTTAACGGCATAAAATCAACAGGTGCTTCTTTTACCATGGGTGTTCCTTGGGGATCCATTCCTGGACCATTATAGTTCATTCTGTATATAATTGCCTTACCTATTACAATGTAAGAGATTTATCCGAAATACATAGTACTGTTAGTCGATAACAGTACAATTTCATTAACGATAAAAAGACAAAATTTCGTAAAAGATCACAAAGAAAATATGACGAAGGGAACAATATTATTTCAAAAGTTATCCACTTGGTCAATCTTCTTCTGAATTGTGAAAAAGAAATACTACATTTTCAATGCCTCATAAAAAGTAGGAAGACAACAAATCCAATTAATGAGAACAAGCTGAACTAGGTTAGATTCCACAGCGTTAATAAAAATAGGCGACTTTAAAAAGCTACAATAGGGCTTACACATTCAAAAAGTAGATTGCTAGGTTTTGAATGCGTAATTGAGTTCAGCATTGTACGCTACTAAAAAAATGAGACAATTTACTGGTGAGTGACGTTGACACTGCTAGAATTGTTTTAGTTATTTTTACAATACTGAGTCGCATGGTATTCTTTTTTAAAAATGGCTACTTGCACGTTCTTTAGTTAAATATTTAACTCTGATTTAGCCCGTATTTGACATTTTAACCAAATATTAAATTTAACACAGAAATAAGCAAGAGTTTACGGCCGAAACTCTTGTAGAAGAGTCATGTGACAAAAGGGAAAACCCCTCAGACAAAAATTAAAAAAAAAATTCATAAGATAGCATCTCAACATATTTTTGAAAAGTAAATGTATGATTGAAACACCATCGAATCATCTTTCATCGGATCTTCTCTCCGGATCGGATTAGTGAGAAACCATTTTCTAATACGATGTAAGACACTATAGCTAAATACTCATCACAGGAATCGGTTGTACGGTTAATGTGAAACAAGCTTCTTTTATTTGTGCGACAGGATGAAGAATGAATGTTGTGGTATTTGATCATATCCGAATTTATGTTTTGCATTAGATAATAAATCCTAGTTTCTTGGTGATAAAAATGCAAAACATTTCTAAGATCCAAGTAAACTGGCTTAGAAACCTAGTTTAATATAATTGATTCCCTTACTGAACTTTACAAAAACCCCAGATATGTTATTGAAAACTATTTTGCACTCATTCACACGAGCGTTTACTGGAAAAAAAATACAAATGGGCACCCAAATATTTGTTCACTCTTGAAGCGTAACATGTTATATTTTGAACGTTAGCATTATATTCTATATACATATATAAATCTAAAAACCGTATAAAAGCGAATCTAGTTTTAATGCACCTTTTTTAACACTCATGCGAATGAGGTCTGACTTATTTAGGCAACGTACATTTATTTTAGTTAGAATAAGGATATTTAACTTTTAGCCAGTACTAGCGAGAGTTCTAAAGCTAGGCGAAAGATATTCTTCAACGATTTTTTTATTATGAAATACGGGCATTATCTTAAAGACAGAAATAGATAGCCAAGATGGCTACTTACTTTACTAATAAAAATTCTTTAAGGAGAATTAAACTATTACATTTCCAGTCAGTTTTAGCACAGCTAACACTATAGACGATAAAAAAACTTATCGTTTAATGATTCCTTTTTATTTATTAATAGCAAAACTTATAGAAACACCTATTATATTTTGACTAAGCAAACAGTTGTTTTTGTTTGATAAGTTACCAAAAGAGAGCCAACATTTTGTTTGCTTCAGTCTGTGTCCGATTTAAACCAACTCCAACATATTGTATGGAAATGGATGGAAAGGGATGGAGTCCCGGCCCGTGCAAATGAGCGCTATTCTTTATACAACAAAAATATTGCTGTCAAATTATTGCTATAGTAAGCGTTGAAATAATCGAGTTTTTTTTATAAAACAATTTTATGTTTACAGAACAGCGCGTATGGTTAAGCACTCGTAGAAATATAGTAAGTGTGAGGTCCAATAGGAAATAAAATTCTCACTTAAATACATACATTGGAATAAAAACAGCCCATGTTAAAATCTTTGCATTTTTATTTCATTGTTAAAGTTTTACTTTTTGATAATGATATTAAAATAACAATAAGAAAGACAATGATAACGATAATTACAATTATTAAAACAAGAATAAAAAGGTTTCCCAAATGCGACACATTTTAATTCGGGAGCCGACCGACATCAGCTTAAGACAAATCACATTAATTATGTTAAAAAACTAAGTAATCAAAGACATATACTAATGTTAAACAATACTGCTTACTCAAGCCATGATTTTAAGATAACATTTAGTTTTAAGTCTCAAACATAAAAAAATATATATATTCTCAAAATAATGACGCAATTTAAAAAAGACACAAAAATACATATGTAGTTAACTCACTAAAAATTAAAATATGTAAAAAAACTAATGCTAAATATTTACGTATTCGAGATGCCGAGAAAAATCGAATTTGTTAACCAAAAAAATCGATTTTAAGTGAATCAACATATTATATCATCATCAACATATTGTATCATCAACATATTATATTTTGGAAAAGCGATCTTTATTTAAAGGTCTCTAATCTTCTCTGAAATCTCTTCTATTGCTTACAAAAAGTTATTTAGTCATAAAATCGAATATTTACTTGCAACAAGAAATCCCTTTGCAGAATTCCAAAAAATTTTCATTTTTATAAAACTCATAAGGATGTATTACAATCATTTAATTTTATTTGAATTTAATTGAAATATAACTTCGAAAACTATAAATATAGCTCTTTCTTTTTGTTTCTCGTTTTTATTAACTATATAATATGTGATAACTATTGATATGTCACTTTATAATCAAGTTTTATTTTTTAATATTTCAGTGCAAACAACTTATCTATTCAGTACACAATGTACTTAATGATTCATTTAGTGTTTTTAATTGAGAATTTCACCTAGAATCATCGAAATATTAGAAAAGTATTTTTTGAACTTTCATAGTCTGTCTTTACACTTCAGAAATTGAGTGCGGAATGACGTTTCACAAAACAGGGGCTTAGAAAGAATTGTTTAATACGCAAGACATGGCAGCATGGCCTAAAGGTCTTAGCCGGCCCCAGAAAAGAAGCAAATAAACTTACAAAAACCGCGGCTTAGTCCCAATTTCGAATACTAAACAGATAAGTTGAGGACTCTACATAAACACAAATTTCTCCTAAATAATAAAAAAGATATTCGCTTTCAATTTTCTAATCTTAAAAACATAGTAATATATTTCAAAAGCACGGACAAAGTTATGTGTCGCACTCGAATTACAAATACTATTGATAAACACGTTGATCGTGACCGAAAATTGATAAATACATTTATTTTATCTTCTGTAAAGAGTGTATGCCTAAATTTAAAAGAATACCTCAAATTTACTTCGCAGTGAAGCTCGGTATGAACAAAAACGTTAATTTATACAAAATCAAAGGATGCGTTTACTATTTACCGTCATAGAAAAATATATTTTAATACAAAATAGGCTCGCTCTATGTGTTTCGATAACAATGCTACCAGTGACAGATCAAATGTGATTCTTATTATTACAGCATAAAAACTAACTATTATTTGACAATAACATCACAGTTCTCTCAACCTAAGTGAAAATCTGTAAAAGAAAAATTCAATGAATAATGAAAAAGATGACAAATAACATTCACTTAAAATACTTAAAAATAATTTAAAAAATATTAAACTTTAGTTATTCGTCCTCAGTAATAAAAATAAGTAATTAACACTAAGTACCATCAATATTAAATCAAAACATTTAAACAACAAGTACCCCTATTAATTTATTTGTGATAAAACTAATTACATGATTTTGATCATAGCAAAAAATTGATAAACAAAGATATATCGTTAGATCCGCCCTAAGTTCAAAAATTTGTACGCCGTTCAAAGAGAAGCCTCAAATCTTTTTAATTAATTGTTTTACATTTAAAATGTATTATAACTAAGCATACAGAATACTGATAAGTTTATTTTTATATTCACGTTCACGCATGCGCATTTTATATTTATCTCTTTCATGTTAAATATAACAGAACGAGACAAGCATATATCTGGAATTTTGCGTCTTTTTCATTTACATATTATATAAAAGAGACAGAAAATAAAAAGCAACGCATATGTGAGCGCGTATTACAAATTGTCAACCAACTTGACGTGCATTCATCGTGCTATGCATTTAATTTACTTCAAAATGTTGCACGCTAGCAGGGCTAATCTTACTTTATAATATCTTTGGAATAATACCAGTGAAGTACGATTCACTTCAAACATTTCACTATCGTTTGTTCACACTTGCGATCTACCCACTGCGATTTTAGGTATCACAAGTAATTATTTCTCTTGTCCTTTAAATGTGAAAGAGACAAAATATCGCAGTGCATGCTCAGCATGCGTGAAGGAACGGTTGTATTCAGATATTTCGTATTAGAAATTGCAAAAAGACTGAAATTAATAATATAAGATCTTAATATAATTTGTTAATGAAATTACCTACTTTATAGACTCACAAGTAACTTCATAAACAAATAAAGTCAGAGGTTCCCAAACTTTTTTAAAACAGAATACCTTACACGTGGGAATTATTAGTATATTTATAGTAACAAATGTCAAATTTATAGAACAAAGTTATAGAACAAAAACATTATAAAATTGAAACACTTGAATTTTAGAATTGGATATCGGAGAATATGTAACAGCGCGAAGTAATTCTTAACAAAAAAAAATTACCAAAAGATCTGAAAGTGGAATTAATTTCCATTTGCAGTAGTTTGATATTTCAGTAATATATTATTCAATCTTTTCGCATTTCCAGTGACGAAATATTCATACATTTTAATCAAGTTAGGTAACATACTGATTTAAAATTCTTTGCATACATCTACAATGTAGTGATTAGTGATAACAAATAGGTTTGGAGTTTTAAATCCCCGTATAAATATATTGAACTATCAACGGTTTCCAACCAGCGCTATCCGTCCTTTTGTTAATAGGCGCTAATGATACATTCTCTCCCTTGACCCACTCCGATGTATTTCACTGAAAAACAACATCATAATCAAATTTCCAATTTATTTGTAGCACAAAGTTTTTATATTATATATCCGGCTCTATGGTACAGACGTCGGTGTTGGCGTTGACTACTTAAGGTCCTGAATTAGATTTCCGGTCCCGATTTTTTCAATTATAAAATAAAAACAATGCTCTCCTGGTGTAGATAAGTGCCCTGATTTTCGATAAGTTTGCCGCGTCGCATTTGACTCGAAGTATCTTCGGCAAATCATGGGCACCCCGCTTCCTACCTCTTCGGAGATACGGGTATAAAGGTACTTTTGTTTCTGATATAAGATTTTTGTTAAACCTAAAATCTTAAATAAAAGCTTGATGTTTTAATAACAAAAACCGCAAATACCTGGTATTTGTAGGAAGTCTTGTATGAACTTGACGTAGTTCTTGGCCTGTTCCGGTAAGTTGGACATGCTTCGCACGGCTTCGGTACTGCAGACCCACCCTGGTAGCGTCACATATTCCACCTGTTCACAAAAAGCGTGTCATTAAAGAAAAAAAGTGTGTGTGTGTACTTATGTACACGCGTTAGAAGTTATACTTCTTCGGCGTAATAAGATAAAAATCTTGTTAAAAACTAAAATTATATCTATAGCTAACTTCATCATGTCGGTTTTTCGTGACAGTGTGCGCGCGCATCGTAAAAATTTACCCTCATCATTTTTTCCTAACGCGCCAAAAGAAGTATAACTTCAAAAGAATGAAACTGTGGGTTGCATTTCCTAGCTCAGGTTCCATTGAACCCATTTTACGCTCCCACGCACACATACGCGTCCGCATACGGACACGCAAAAATACACAGGCACCCGCACACTATTTTTTTAAACAACCTTTATTATTTGCCCTTATAGCGAACGAGAGTGTGTTGTAAAAATCGGCTATGTTGGCTATATTCGGGCGCATAAGATGATAAGAAGTCAAAAAATCGATCAGAAAGATCATCATTACCTTCTCTTTTAGCGTATTTCAATAGAATATCGAGTCTTAATGTAGTATGTGAAAGAAGCTAAGCAGGTCGCAAGGATAATGACACTAGGCACACGATACTTTTACTACCCAGCAAGAAAATCGGCGTGAATAAATTCTTTTTTTATTTTATTTTTCATTTTTTTGACATAGGAAAGCAAACAAGCAGATGGATTTCCTGATGATAAGAAATTCACGCCGCTTAGAGACACCAAAGGTGGTAATGGTGCGTTGCCACCCTGAGGCTGGGATGATACGCCTCGAGCAAAACAATATTATAATATACAGATTGGTTATAGTCCTGGTTGCCGGGGAGTTTGTTTTGCCGTTTCTTCTCCTGTCTGGCCAGGTTTGGAAACGGTGCTAGTTTACGGTAGTTACGGATAAATTAATTTACATTCTAAAAATTAATTGAATTAACAAATAGGTAACCATGAAAAACAGCGTGTACAAATAGTAAGTAAATAATTAATTAAAATAATTTGACTAATACCTATTGAAATATTTGCACACCTTCTGTTTTATTAATAACAGCGGCGTAAATTACTCCAAGGTTTAACCATAGATTGTAGTCCTTATTACAATGTGATACAGACTATAATATCAACTTAATCTTACACCGACCTTAGTCCATGTTTATTAACAAGACGGCATAAGTTGGTAGAATATGTTGGAACGCCTAAATAATTTTGTAACATCTTTGTAACACTCATATTCCGCAAATATTTTTGAAGTTATACCTACTTCTTTTGGCGCGTTAGGAAAAAATGATGAGGGTAAATTTTTACGATGCGCGCGCACACCGTCACGAAAAACCGACATGATAAAGTTAGCTATGAAGTTAGCTATAGATAACATTTTAGTTTTTAAAAAGATTTTTATCTTATTACGCCGAATAAGTATAACTTCTAACGCGAGTACATAAGTACACACACACTTTTTTTTTTCTTTTTCTTTCTTTCAAATATAAAAATACTTACCTCGACATTACTGAGCTCGTTCATCGATGAGGGAAAGTAGTTAATTCTCTTGCCATTCAGTTTATAGGCAACTCCGACTTTGATTTCACTTAATGTGTCCAATATATCTAATTTCGTTAAACATAACCTGCAAGAAATCAATGAATACCGGTTAATCTTAACCATAAAACGTATGAAGAACTGTCCAACTACGCCACTTTTGTAGTACACCATTTTTGCAGTCATATTTTTAAAACTCACTTTTTGCACGAATTTCTTTTCTTTAGTTGAAAAGAGTATGCGTATCACGGAAAACGTAAACTGTTACCACGTACAATAAGCAAAAGTACTAATGTACAGAAGAATCACTGTTGTATAAAAGACAAGCAAACTTTAACCTTAAAATGCGTAGCATAGGCTCATATTGCGCTGAACGATTAGACTCGATTTACCCACCTATGTCCACCAGAATTGAAACTAATGACGTTCATTTAAAGCTCATAAAGCGCTGAGCGTAGCTGAAAAACATGACATTATGACGTCACTTGTCTTCGCAGCGTTGACTTTGACATGAGACTCTTCAAGAGCTGTACGGTCTGAAATAACTCGTCTTTGTAAATCAAAAATAGTTGTAACCATACTTACTGTGTGTACCCGTTGACCATGGTGGTGTAGCGCACAACCACGAGGTCCAGCCAGCCGCAGCGGCGCATGCGCTTCGTCGTCACCCCCACCTCGTGCCCGCGATCTTGCAGTAACCGACCAGTTTCCTAGAATTTCATAAACGTTCATAGCTGATAACTCTCATAGATACATATCTTCACGCCAAGTCCCTTACAACGTAGACAGAGAGTGGGTATAGGGTTGGAAAATATGTCACTGTCCTTGCAGACGTGCCTAGCTTCCGCCCCATTCGTTACTCTTTTCATACAAATATTGTTTCGGAAACTGGACACCACCCTCGGATAAACCCAAGCAATTCGATAGTGGTTTGTCATTCTAAGTCTCATTCAACTTCATCTTTTTGCATTCGCATTGTAAATCTGTTTCGTCTATATTTCATCTTTCTTTCCTCTTGTCGGGACCAACGAAGAACGCTCTTTCCCTTACAGATAGCAAATATTCACTATTTTTAAAGAAAGTAGAAATTTTCAGGATTTAAACCTACAGCCTTTCGGTATGCTGACGTGTAATGTATAGCGAAACCATTTATTCACCAACACTTGTACTTTCAGGGCTATATAACAACTTAATATGTAAAATGTCAGCTTTAAAATTATGACACCAAAACCTTATCCTATTGGTAATAAGGAATATTGAAAAATTGTACATACGTCGTGTAATTCAGTGGGGAAAGGTCCATCACCAACCCGCGTCGTGTACGCCTTCACAACGCCGAGGACATCACCGATTCTCTGTGGGGGTAGTCCCAGTCCTGTACAAACTCCGCCGATACTGCAGTTTGATGACGTCACGTATGGGTATGTACCTGAAAAATGTATTATATTCAACTACCCACTAAGCTTCACCCACCCTAAAAGGCTAGGCTAGCAAGCCCATCACCAACCGTGCACATATCTAATCACGGGCAGCGTTATTTTTTTTTTGAAAATTAAAACATACATTTTTTAGTTACCCGACCCGGGGATCGAACCCGGGACCTCAAGAAGTCAAGTCCGATGCCGGACCGCTAGTCCACAGTGGTCTTGGTATAGTTCATATAACACTCTCCAAGATCTAATGTATTTATTTGCTCTAATTTATTGGCGATAGGCTTGCCACCTATCACATTGTGGGACTTAGTGTCTTCGGCTAGTCGTAGATGCCTTGGTTGTACCTCTGCCTACCTCTTCGGGGATATGGGCGTGAAGATACTTTAATTTATTAAAATTGGTTCGGCTGCGTTGACGAAGGAAACACACATACAAATATACACAATTTTTCATTTGTAAAATTAGAAGTTATATTATTTACATAGTTTAAGGTCCTCACGATGGGGACGGTCTATCTCTCTCCTCTCTCTCTGTCTGTCTCTATCTATTTCGCTCCCCCTCCCCTCTTCTCTTCTCTTAAGCATTATTATTCGAATCGCATAGTGGGACCTGCTGTCTTCGCTAAAGCGACAAGAATAACTTAGGTGATTTAGTTGTAAAGCATATTGTAAAAGCTTACCAAAATCAATATCCAACATGGCGGCATTGGCACCTTCGACTAATACTTTTTTCCCGCTCTCTATCTCCTTGTGCAAGTAGGACACGGTGTCGCGGACCCAAGGCCGTATACTTTCAGCGTATTGCCGATATTTCGCCAACTCTCCCTCAATGTCCACCTCAAGATTTGGGAACATCCTCTTGTAATTTGCAGCTAGGGTGCGGAATCTGGAAGAAAGGCATATCTACACACATATACTTCATTTGCTGTCTGTTACCTAAAGAACCTAACATATATCTTTTATGTAATAAGATAGTGAACAAGCAAACGGCTCTCCTAATGGCAACCTGAGACAACTGTGGCCTATTGATCCCCGTGTTGGTCCGGGCTCCTTTGCAGAATAGACCATCTGCCTTTCTTGCCAGGCAGCTCGTAAAAGGCGAGCATAGGCTTATCATCGCTAACACCGTGACATCTGACTAGGTGGTCGAGTTTCGCAGCGACTCATCCGGATTGGTACCACCGCCTTACCTATTCCTGCCACCATAACGTCATGACGTGTTCCGGTTCGGAGGGTAAGGTAGCCGGTAAACTTACTTTTGCTCGAGGCTTAACATCCTGACCTCAGGTAGGAGACGCACCATTACCATCTTTGGTGTCGCTAGGCGGCGTGATTTCTTACCATCAGGAAATCCGTCTGCTTGTTTGCCTACCTATAACATAAAAAAAATTGAAACAATAAAAATTGCAGGTGTTTTGGCTGAGCTGTAAGGCTAATTGTGCAAGTATACCGGCTACCCTACCCTCCGAACCAACACATGCCCCTAACCCTTTTTGGTAATGATCCATTTGACTATTGCTCGCCTCTTACGAGGTAACCGACTGACTTGTTCTATATCCAGAAATACAAACATCTGTATTTCATCACACAAATGCCTGCCACTGTCGACAATCGAACCCGAGTTTCGCAGACAATGACATTAAGTATGTTATTAGTTTTTTGAACCAGTTTGTTTTTTGAACAATGATGGTTACATCATACTTCTGGTTCAAAAAGCTAATAACAACAAAAACGAATACAATTAAAATTAATACGACTAAAACTAACACAATGCTAATGGTTTGTTTTAGTTAAGTAGTTCTTTTTGTGCCTTACTCCAAGAGAGACCTTAATCTTGCGTTCTTCTCGTAGATATTAAAAGCTCAAATATAGTTGTTTGTTATCTGTTATCTTTACAAGCCTTAACAATTAAACAGGTTTCTCGTTGACCCTTTTAGTTAATATTTTCTATAATACAATAGAAATGTAAATATAATAAAAATAAATCACATTTTAATAAAAATCCAAGAGAAACAAAGTATTCGTAAATCGAAGGCAAAAAATATACTTTAGTAAATTACGGTTAATTTTTAACCGACTCGAAAAAAGAGGAGGTTATAAATTCGAATATATTTTTTGTGAGTTTGTAACGCGATCACTCGACCAAAAATGAACAGATTTCGATGGCTCTATCTTGGGAAGGTAGGTCATGATTGCGAGGCACCATTTACATTTCATCACGATCTGACTAGAGCTTTTAAGTTATAAAATTCAGTCGACGTTCATGAAAATACTCGCGGCTTTGCTCTAGTTGTAAAGTATGTTTATTTTATGAATTGTAGCCCATTTGTTTTTTGTTTGTTACATTTGTTGTGGTACCTTTTGAAAAAACTATCAAGTCACAAAGTGGTAACGAAATTAGGGGTATCAGTTTCTTGCAGTTTCGCTTAGCTTAAAATATTGTCATAAATAAACTAATAAAAGTTATTGTATGAATGCGTAGATATAACACCGAACGAAATCTGAGTAACCTCGTCAAAGTCAAATATTTTTGTAAACACTGACATTAGAAAGTTTTGCATTGGGTCATGTCCAAAACATTTTGCAATATCAAGTTACAATAACAATCTGTCAATGTCAGTATCAAGTGTCGTCAGAATCTGTAAAAACTGTCAAATAGTACTAAAGATTGTTTGAATGCATTTTTCGGAGTACTAGATACAGCTAGATAACAACTAGATAATATCAAACAAAATTTGTAAATATTTCTGGTACTAGCTTCGCATCTTGTTCATATTTTCAACTACTGGAAGGGAAGGATTGAATCAATACTTCCCAGGAAAAACAATATGGGCTCAAAGGAAAAATTAATAAGTTGCCTCTAGTTTGTTAGACATAAAGCTTCAACTACCAGTTGAGTTGAGAAAGTTCATGCCTATATCCCAGAAGAGGTAATCAGAGGTACAATAAGGACATCTACAAGTAGCTGAACATACAAAATATCACAATGTGATAGGTGGCACACCTATCGCCTACCGGACATATATCCAATACCCAGCCGGAAACATACTTATTGTTTAAAAAAAAAATTGAATAGCACATTTTCAACATTGCTCGACCTGGGAATTAAACTCGGAACCTTATGAAGTCAAGTCCAGCACCGGTCCACCAAACCAGAGGCGATCACGTGTAGAATCGTTAATTAAATAATAAGATGCTGCGCTTAATTAAAACTACAACAAACCGACATTGTCACGTCGCAATTATTCATTTTTATTTCAAAAAGTAGCTAACGATTTTGAGATGATCCAACATACATTTTATCAATATATCAAAATATCCTCGATTCATTATTGGCCGAGTAATCGCGTAACATTCAAAAACAAAAATAAAAAAACATTTTGATTGAATTGGATACTCCTCCTTTTTTCCAGTCGGTTAAAAAGGCCGTTGAGTTTCCAGCACCCGGATCTTCTTAGTACATATTCTGGATTCGGAACCGTTAGTGATTTCACTGGACAAGTTACACATATTGAATATCTAACCCCAAAGTAAGCAAATACGAGTAATATGCTTGTGTTATGGGTGTTAATCAACAATACTAATACATAGAAATACTTAAATAAATACCAGAATAAATTTAATAAACACCCAGACCCGGTAATGCAGACATCTAAATGTTCATCACACAAATGCCTGCCCCCGTCGGGAATCGAACCAGAGCCTCGCGGTTGATCGGTGTAGTTAGGCGTGTACGCTAACCACTAGACCAACGAGGCGGTCAAATATACGTAAGTGATTATACCAATCACCAAGCACACAAGTTCGAAATAAAACTACTTACTTCTCTTCGAACACCTCGAAATCGCCAAGCAAGTCCCCTATCCTGATACCATTGCGAGTGGCTTTCGAGGAGTACGTCGGACCAATACCCTTCTTAGTTGTGCCCAGAGAATGTTTACCCTTTTCAGCCTCTTGTAAACCATCAACCTGTAAAAACAAAAAGGATGTACATAGTAACTACCCGCATTAACGGTAAAGAAAGAAGTTAAAAATCTCGTCACCGGACTTGAAATCTGTAGCTCAAATTGTTAGAGCATTCATCGGCTTGAGGCGAAAGGTTACAGGTTCGACTCCTATCGGGGGCGAATTTTTTTTCTTTCTTTTAAATGTAAAGAAGGACGTAGTAAAACAGTTGTTACCAGGGGCTTTACTCGAGTTTTAAAGTTATTCTCTTAGCTCATCCATCGTGTTAAAAGCAAATGAAAAATATATGCAAGATGACCGTTTTCAAATGGTCTTACACCGGCATCGTAACATGACAGGATGTAAACGTTTGGGCGAGAAGTATATTCGCGTTTGTGTCCCCGAAAATGTAGGCAAAGGTACAACCAGTGCACCTACGATTAGCCGGAGGTACTTAGTTTTGAAGAGCTTCTGACAAACGCACCATCCCAATTTTAACATTTATTATGTACGGATTCTGAATGTAACGTTTATCATCGATTGGGTTCCATTGTGGGTATATTTTTTAGAGATTTTTACAATTTTCTAAAATGTACGTTACATAACGAAGCCTAACATAATCAAAAATGTATTTAAAAAGTATTTTCACGCCCATATCCCTGAAGAAGTAGGCAGAGGCACAACCAGGGAAGCCACGACTAATCAAGTCCAATCCCGGGCAACATTATTTTTATCAAAAAATTTAAAATACAAATTTTCTTTTGTTTTTTTGTTTCCCATCTCGGGAATCGAACTCGGGATCTTAAGAAGTCCATAGGTTTAAAGAATATAAAACGCAAATGTGGATGGACGAAACCTACCAAATTTTTATCCGAGGCTTTTGTAAACAGCCTCAGAACCCGCCGTTTTTGTATGAAAAGAGTAATGAACGTGCAGTAAGCTATGCAGGTGTCTGCAGAGATTTGGCAACTCGATATACTCAGCCTACTCCATAAGGGACTTGGCGTAAAGATATGTATGTATTTTTAATAAACAAATAAAAGGACACCAATATTGCTAATCCGTAAATCTGTGCTAACTAACTGTCTGGTACCCTTTCCCGTCTAAGCCCCTGGACCGATTTAAAAATTTGATAAGCAAATTAGAGACCTCGAGTTTAAACATAGGTTTCTTTTTCATCAATAAGTCATCCATCAAAAGGCTATAATGTTGAATGAAAATTTGTATAAAAATTTAAACTAATTTACGCTGACGAAGTTAACACCTAGTACGTTAAATAAATAAAGAATTAAACAAACACCCAGACATACAAAAATGTTCCTCAAACAAATCACTGTCCCTGTTACGAATCTAATACGAACCCATCAGCGTATATTGGTATCAAGTGTTTATTACTCTCGCTGACCGCATTCGTAAAATTCGTAATCCGAGAAAGAGTGGGATTGAAAGAAAGTGTTTGTGTTAAAATGAGAAAGAGCATGCTCCGCTGGTTCGGACACTTAAAAATAATGACAATGAAAGCAAATATACAATGCGAATGTACATGTCCTACATCCATCGATGTAGGTTCAGGAGTAGACCTGGGATGACATTCCATGATCAAATTGCTCAAGTTTTATCCAAGCCTTTTGTTAAGTCTCTGAAATCGGCGTTTTTATAAAAAGAGTAAGCTGTGCAGGTCTACAGGATAGTGACATTTGGCACTCGATACTCTCTGCCTACTACGTAAGGGACTAGACGTAAGACATATATATATGTATGTATATGTATGTAAAGTGTTTTTTAATGTTAATGGTGAGTGCCAATCCTGGATGACCTCATAGAATACTGTGATCCCGATATCGGGGTCCTGGTGAATATTTTACTTTACATCAGAGCTACAAGCAACTATTATAATAACAAAGCTGCATAGATATCTTACCTGTTGGTGTATATCAAACACCAGATGTGCTCTGTCCGAAATGATGAGCCTCTTCTGCCATCCTTCCATGCCTTTCAACTCATTCTTCTTTAGCTCTTCAAAGAGCCCCGGCAGATGGATTACCACTCCATTACCTGTAATAGCAGAAGTTTATAAAATAGCATTGTAGTCACACACACACACTACTTTATAAAATAGCATTGTAGTCTAGTAACACTGGACCGCTTTGGCATTGAACAAATGAGGTAGCTGTTTCAATTCCCAGGGCAACTTAACAAGTGACTTTTTATCTATACTTATAATTATAAAAATGAAAATCACCATTTAGCGTGGTCATCGCGTCATGCTTGAACGAATGGACCAATTTTGCCAATTCTTTTTTTTTTGTTGTATTGGTTATTATCAGGAGAAGAATTATAAAAACCAGGATAATTGCAGAGAAAATGGGAAAGCCACACTTAAATTTTGTCCATACAACCTGTTTGTTAACAATTTGATTATTATTTTTTGTTGTGTCAAGGTCAAGTCAATTTTGTGTGTGTTGTCAGAAGGATCATATAAAAAATAGAAAAAAAGTACTTTGATTTTTCACATAATATACAAGCTGTTAGTCATTTTAAGCGATACGAAGTTCGCCGGGTCGGCTAGTATATTATAAAATTGACAACGAAAATGTGTTGTATGATGGTAAGAGTCCTTCTATGATGTCTAGCAAGTATTTGTTTGTTATGTCTTCTCAGCGACTGATAAATAAAAAGATGTTTTACACGAACAAAGCTACGCGCTAGTATAATATAGTAATATATGTATATTTAGTGATATAATATACTTTATTATTTCTTGTTACTATGCACACAAAAACCCCAGGGGGAGATATGAATTTGATATCATGCATAATTTAACTTGCGAACATGGAAAACGATATCTATAAGAACATGTAAAATTTGTAGCGTGACGAAGAACATTTCAAAAACAAAAGAAAACCCGTAAAGATAACATTAATCGGAGGAAAAATTACATTTGCCATTAGCAATGTCGCAAGGCTAGTTAGGTACGTTCATATTATATTGAATGTCTATCAAAAACCATATCGATTTCGAGAAACTCCATTCGAGGAAGAGCCGAACTAAATAGTTTATGTGATGTGTTTAATCACCGTCGCATACAAACACCTACAATACCTACAGTTACTAAGTTGCGTTACCGAACATTTGAACATGAGTAAGCTCTCGTTTTAAATAGCGTACTCTGCGGAAGTATTAAAATAGGTTGGTCTAAGGTAATTGGCCTTTTTTTCTGAGGTTTTTATTATACTTATCACAAAAGCCAATCAAACAGATCAGGATAATGGCCAATTGTAACATGAGCCTGGATTGTTAATGCTGGTGCGAGCTGGACATTCATGGCTTTACGAAAAAGGAAGTACCATTATTTGTACTTGAACACAAACTTTAAGGAAGTCCAAACAAAAGCAATTAAGTGCAAGATACATTTCTGTCATAAATATAACATGTCAAACACCTTGTAATTTTGCGATGTCTTGTCCACATTGGTACTACCGTTTTCTTTATTTTGTCATAATGCCGATGATCGCCAATGTCGTATTCGAGCTGGAAGGAAGCCGGTAAACTTGCTCGAATAAAAAGTTTAAGGTACTACTTAGGGTTATAATCATTCAATTGCCATTACCTGTTTGTATGCGAGGTACACCTCGTTGTTACTAGCAGGAAATCTGCTTATTTACCTTTACCATAATAAAATATCTATCGAGTATCGTCATCGCATACTTCTCGATAGCAGTACTAAATACCGTTCCAATAGGCCCTCAACTCTGAGTAATGCCGATGTATAATCGTGCCTGTCTCTGTAAGGTACTGACTACATTATTAGTTCATTACAATTGATTTATGCAATAGCAATGGCTGCAATCGTTTTACGATCTAATTTACCAAGGTCATGATATTTGTTAAATAAACGGTGAAACGAAGACCTTTATGCCACAGAGCATTTAAAAACTCAAGGTTAAGGCCTAGGGAAATCGATCTCATTTTTATGAAAACTAACAAGCGTTTAACTTGATGGAAAGTGATCTATAACGTTGCTCACGAACTGCTGTTATACCCGGGGGTCTCGAAGCTGCATCACCGCCTTTGTGGAAGTGAGCTAGTTATTTTCCTGAAGGTACCCAAGCCGTATTTTTTTAGAAAACACTACCACCGGCTGACTCTACAGTAACGGTGTATTACGAGAAAAAAATGTTTACGGAATTACACCTCTACCTATATATCGAGACGATGGTTCTAATTGCAGGCTTATTTTCCAAAAGCTAAAGACAATATTTTTCGAGGAAAGAAAATATTACGTTCCAGCCTACAAAGTTAAAAGTAAATTAAATGCTAAAGTTTATTTTTAATTATAACGAAAAACAAGGGGCGTTATAAGTTTGACGTTTGTGTATGTCTGTCGCATCGTAATCTATGAAAGGTTGGGCCGATTTCGTTGCGGATTTTTTTGTTCACGTGATCTAAAAGGTTCTTAGCTTCGTTACATTTAGGTTTTGCCGGGGTTTATTGAAAATTTTTAATTTTAGCATTATTCATATTACTTAGTAGATACAGCTGAAAGGAAAACAAATTCCCTAAAACGTTTTAAATACTTCGTTCATAACAAATATTACAAGTAATTTCATAACTTTCTTCCAAATTTACATTACGTTAAAACGCTTAAAATAATTTTATTTATGTATCTTTTTGCTTATCACTGCCTTAACTGATTTAACCTAATTCGATAAAGCAGATTGGCTTTTTACGATAAATTATGTACCTTATTTTATCATCCATACTTATATTATACAAGCGAAAATTTGTTTGTACGGTTTTTGCAATGTAACGACTAAGCCGCTGGAACGATTTTAATGAAATATGACAAAAAAGTTATAGGTCCGCGTTCAAACGTAGGTTTCTTTTTCAAAACTTAAACCCTAAAGGACTACAATTGGGGATACAAATTTGTATGAAATTACATACTACGCTGACGAACTCGCGGGCAACTAGCTAGTCGATTATATTTTTATTGCTTTTTTAACAGAATTAGCGAGACAAGATTTATCTAGAAAGTAGACCAAAGAACAAATTGTTAAAACAATTGAATAATTGTCAGAACTTGACAAAAAAATCAGTTTCAAAGTCAGACCAAACATAAGCTATTTTTTCATAAATTAATCCCTAAAGAATAACAATGGAAGGATAATACTTTTATGAAAATAATATATACTACGCTGACGGAGTCGCGGGTAACTAACTAGTCGATTATATTTTTATTGCATTAAATTGTTTTTTGCCAGATTTACCGAAACGAAGATTCATCTAGAAAGTAGGTCAAATAACAAATTGTAAAAATAATTGTCAGAACTTCGATAAAAAATCATTTTTATAATCAGTCAGTGGCACGAGATTTTAAGTATAATAAAATATTTCTTAGTCCCGATTCAAAATGAGCTGTGTCATAAATTTAAGGTGTCTGTGTATCTGCGTTTTTGTTTTGTTTAAAAGACGACGTGATCGATGGTTCTAAGTTATAGTTTATGGAGATCTCTCCAGGTGTTGAAAGTCATCAGCTCATTTGCAGCTTATTTGTAAGCATCGGAATGGATATAAGAGGCACTGTATTTATTTTACTTATAAACATATGAGAGACGTAACAGTTAAAACACTAACAAATTCTGGTACAACTGAGCTGGTCTGATGATGGGACTCGAAAATAACCTTGGATTGCCTGCTGGTAAGCGCGTCAAGTTTGAACTTATTAGGTTTGTCTTAGCTAGATCTGTTCATATTTACTGACAACGAGGCCAGGAGTAGATGACAAGGACCTGATGATGTACTAGGAGGTTGATGATGGATCATAACTCAAAAGTTACGGCATTATGTTTCACAATTTTTGCAATTCATCTAAACCACATCAAAAAGAGTTGTGTTGTAAGTTTCACTTGTTTGTATGTGTATGTGTGTCTGTCTGTGGCATCGACGCTATACGAGGGTATCTATTATAAGTTTTACGCGTGTGTGTAAGAGTGTGCGTCTGTCCGTGTGTGGATACAATCCCCGGGTTGGGCAACGAAATAAAAATGGATTTTTTCAAATAAAAAAAACCAACGTCGGCTAGCCGTGGTTATACCTCTGTCTACCTTTTCGGTTATCTATGTGTGAAAATTCTTTCATTTTAAAAAAACGTAGCACCACGTCAATAATAATTATTATTATTGATTTTTATTAAAACCGATTTATTAATTAATAAAAATATAAAATTAAGGCACGATTCACGCTTATTCATTCTAAATATTATATTACTTCAAAATTAACATTAATACTAAACTAAGATATTTTTTTGCTCTAGATTTAAATGACTGTAAACTGTTTGCAAATATGTTGACAATAACATTAGGCAGCAGGAAATAATCACGTTTGAACCTATATAAAATAAATAAACAATGTATGCACTTTTTTAAATAACCCTGTAATTTTCCACGATACACTATATTTTATTACTTACCTACAAATTAGCATCTTCACGCCCATATCCCTGAAGGATTAGGCAGAGGCACAACCAGGGCAACCACAACTAGCCAAAGGCACTAAGTCCCACAATGTGATAGGTGGCAAGTCTATCGCCAACCGGGCACAGTTCCAATCCCGAGCAACATTTTTTTTATTAGAAAATTGGAAAAATCCAGTTTTCTTTTTCAGCAAGTCAAGTCCAACAATTGAACCGCTAGACCACAGAGGCGATAATTACCTACACCTTACCTTACCTACATATTAATATAGTTTGTGCTTACACTTAAGCCAACCAGTTTCACTTTTCACTGCATCATCAAGGGTTTCTAAATAAAGATATTCTTTAGTTGTCAAGTCCTAACGAAACTGTGAAACCGGAAGGCTTAAGTGTAACATAAAGTGTTTTATGGAAAAACACCAAGTGCCGACGTTGAAAAGTTTAAATTCTAACTATAATAAGTACCTATAACTGATGTGCATTTCGCGTTGATAATTCCGCTAGGAAGCAAGTGGAAATCGAACTCCTTGCCGTTGACGACGACCGTGTGCCCAGCATTATTACCACCCTGCAAAAAAATGGTTTAAAAAATCTTCAAAATCGAACAAACAGGCATCTCTTCGATGGTAGGAGATAGGCGTCGTCTATAAACATTAACAAGCAACGGCTCTCCTGATGGTAAAAAACAACCGTGGTTTATAGTCACCATAGATGTTACAGGTGCGTCGCTGTCTTGAAGCCCAGATGTTAGGTCTATTGTGCAAGTCTACCGGCTGCTCTACCCTCCGGACCGAAACATGCCACTGATTATGTTGGCAGGAATAGGAAAGCAACGGATCCCTACCCGAGCAAGTTGCTGCAAAACACTCTACCGAAAGCGGTCTTGTTTGTACTGACCTACATTTTAAGCTGTGCTCGCCGCTCAAGATATGCCAGGCAGAGAGGCAGATGGTCTATTCTACTTAGCACACCTGGACCAACGCGTGGAAAATCAAATCCAAAGAGGAGATTTTTAGTCCAACTGCATGTTTTTTTTATGTTTGTTACGGGATTCTTCGGCCAATAACGAAGATTTGAAGATTATTTTTTGAAAAGGTAGATCATGATTCCGATGTGGTCCATTACGAGTTTTATCATGATGAAATGGTTTTTGAGTTATACTTAACTAGCTGTTGCCCGCGGCGTTGTCCGCCTAGTAAATGGTCTTACAGGAAATTTTTTCGGGATAAAAACATCCTATGTGTTAATCCAAGTTACCCTCTATGTGTGTGCCTAATTTCATGAAAATCGGTTCAACAGCGTGAAGGAGTAACAAACAAACAAACAGACAAACTTTCGCATTTATAATATTGATAGGATAGTTAGTGCATAGATGTGTGTCTATGTGGACGATCTCATCAATGAAATCTAACTCTTACAAAACCAGTAAAAATAAAATAATAAAATTTGTGTGAGACCATCTCGCCTGTCTTTCGAAAAAAGAAATATCAAACCGCGACGTGGTACATAATAAAGTAGTTGCGAGTCGGTTTTGCAGTTTTACTCCGCTTAATTAATTATTCGTACGGAATTTGTGTGGTTTTGCTATGGATGAGTTCATTTCAATTTTTCGAACCAACAACCAGCATTATCCTATCAAACACGATAATGTTGGGAAATTTAGGAATTACAATGGCTATCTTCCGTCTCCCTTATTATTTATATATATTGTCATCATCATCGTCTATATTAATTATATTAAGGAACTTCAGTCATTTAATTTCAATGTATATGCCAATTTAAAAATATAACCTCCTAATAATGACAAAACCTAAATAAGTACCTACCTATAATGTAGCTAAGAAATAGATTTTCGATCAGTACTGTTTACTCTGAATCTCGATATCATGAAAATTGGAATCATGTCATTTTAGGTACTTTAGAATACATGAAAAAGTATCTTTACGCCCATAGCAACGAAGAGGTAGGCAGAGGCACAACTAGGGCACCCACGACTAGCCGAAGACACTAAGTCCCA
>NJDC01003390.1:68992-80083 GCA_002245475.1 Calephelis virginiensis
ATTATCATCATCTCTATTAATTATATTAAAGAACTTCATAGTCATTTAATTTCAATGTATATGCCAATTAAAAAATATAACCTCCTAATAATAACAAAACCTACATAAGTAACTATAATGTAGCTAAGAAATATATTTTCGATCAGTACTGGTTACTCTAGAATCTCGATAGCATGAAAATTAGAATCATGTCATTTTAGGTACTTTAGAATACATAAAAAAGTGTCCTCACGCCTATAGCAACGAAGAGGTAGGCAGAGGCACAACTAGGGCACCCACGACTAGCCGAAGACACTAAGTCCCACAATGTGATAGGTGGAAAGCCTATCGCCAACCGGGCACATATCCAATCCCGAGCAACATTTTTTTGTTAGAAAATTGGAAAAACAGAATTTTCATTTTTAGAATACAGTACTAGCGGATAATTAACATTAAATTAAATAAATTCTAAAAAAATAATTTATTGTTAACTATTAACTAAATGTTAATAATAAGCCAGTATTGTGTTCAAGAATACCTGCAATGAGCTTCAAACAAAAAAATCCGCAGCGAAATCAGTCCGCCCTTTTAAGTCACATTGCCACATACAGACAAACACACACACAAACAAACATCAAACATATAGCACTCCCCTGTTTTCGTCGGGGGGTTAGAAATCAGCTCAATCGATTTAGAATAGTTTCTTTAAAATTGATTTGCAACATCCCTTTCGGGATGTTTCCCATACTTATTACTTACCTACAATGCAAGGTATATAAAAGCTAATAATATTAGAGTATACATAATAAAAAAGTTGCAACATTTACAGTTTCGTTATTCTAAATTAGGTTGACAAAAGCTTTCGCTTATTACGATATAGCAATCGTTTACATCGACATTGAATCTGAGAGTAGGCAGTTTACTAACCGTACATAAATAATACAAAAAGTACTTCAACGCAATCTGCTACGATATACAAATATAAATGACGAATGCACTAGACATGACCGTAAGCAAGTCTGGAGACATGTTCGCCGGACTGCTTGCGATGGTCATAGACTAGCAAACAATACACAAACGTATAATACTTAGTTAGAGAGGCTATGGCTGCGTTGTCCACAGGCAAATCTGTCTAGTGAACTCCCTGTTTAAGCTCAGTTATTTTTGCTTGTCACAAAAGTTCTTAGTAGTTGGGCTATTCTTTTTAATTAATTTAAATTTGCATTAAATTATCCGGTTTAACAAAACTGGACTTAAATAATTCAAAATACTCATTAGTCGTCAAAGAAAGTCTCTGAGTCTCGTGTAAAGCGATGGCCTCCTTTAGCTCCAGCTCATTTAGTGAGATTTGGCACTTTTATTTCATTTTTGCACTTTAAAGTGAACAAAACTGTGCAAAATGCCACCAAAATTTGCTTAAATTTCATCCAATATAAACACAAAATTCAATAGATTTTACGAAAAAACTACGATTATCTCTACTCGCGATGGCGCCAAATCCATCAGTTGTCTCTCTTTATCCTTATTAGTTTATCCTTGTTAGTTGTTACCCTGGTAGTTCCTCAAGATTAGACATACCAACCCGGAGTTTGTTTTCCTACTTTTTTTATTCTTTTTTTGTGTCAAAATATGCCTTATTAGTTTTATTACAATTTTATCATACGCATGTACTGGTTCCGTTTATAGGGAAAAATATGGACATCTTTGGATTTGAGATTTAAGATAAGGAACATTAAAGAAATTCAAGTTCTCTTTCATTTTTTCATTTTCTGGGATTCCTGACCTGTTTTAGAATTTGGGTCTAATGAAGTCTTCTAAATGGTTGCACAGCACATACATATGATTTCATTATCTATGTGTATGGCAAGAGCTCTGAGTCATACACAACGAGGCCATTTTGATAAAGAAAAATGTTTATTGACCAAAGAAACAAATCATTGATTAGTGCATAAATACGCAATAGCAATTAACATGGTCAAGTGTGGGTTTTTTCTAGTTTAGTATATTTTGTAATTATATTTTATATGGCTGTACCAAGGTTAAACAAAAAGGGTTTTGCTTTTAACTTTATTTTTATTTTACATGCTTTTCTTCTCTAAACTACATTTTGCATTTGTGACTACATTTTAAATTAATATTAATCAATACTATGGGCACCATATCCAAAAAAAAAAATAGTGTCAGACTCTCACTAAGTACCACAATGTGATAGGTGGAAGCCTATCGCCAACTGGGCACTAATCCAAGGCCAGGCAATGTTATTTTATTTTGTTGCCGACTTGGGGATCAAACTCGGGACCTCAAGAAGTCAATCCCGACCCCAGACTGCTAGACTGCAAAGGTGATTATTTATTAGAATGTTTAATATAGACTCACTTCAAGCCTTAACAAAGATTTGCAGTATGTAATATTGAGGATTTTTTCTTATCTATAGGCCACAATTATCTCTTACCATCTGGAGAGCCGTGACCTTGTTACCTGTTTTACGCATGTTGTATACAATAACAGAATTTCCTCCTAAAAGCTTGACCAATTCTTTTGAAAATTTGTATGTATATCAGTAGGTCTGAGAAAAGAATGTCAACTATTTGTTTAAAACAAAACAATGTTGGCTAGGACAGCTTAATTGTAAATGCATTTTTAAACGTTTATGCCTTTAACAGTTCTAGGAAACACTTTATTAAACATTGTACCAATTACCAATACTATTAAATGTACTGTTTATCAGCAATTGAGTCTGACTACATCCAGTTATGCACACAATGATATAGTTCAAACTGGCTCAATTAAAATGTTATCACCCATACCAGTTATAAGCTGTAATATTGAGTTTAAGATAATGTTACATCAATGTACACTACAGTTGGTACATCAGTACTTCCTGGAATACACACAAGCTGTTTTTGACGTTTTACACATTTGCCTTTATTTTATATTTACTATACCTAACAATTTGGAATTACCTACAATGCAAAAGTGACAAAGGTAGATATTTATTTACTTTTGTTGTTAGGATATTATTGTCACATTGACAATTAATATCTACTATGTGTCATGGATTTTAAAAGATACATCAGTTTGTAGTTATTTCATGTATGTACGTAGGGTTGTCAACTCTCGGAAAAACCAACCTAGGAATCAGGAGGATTTTACTATGGTTTTTAAGCAAATGTGGAGGATCCAATTTTGTTTATTTATAACATTAACATACATTTTGTTTCAGAATAAACCAGAGGTATTGAGTCCCAGGCGCTTGGGAGGTCAACCATAATAATTACTGGAGTCTCCCTGGTTTTCTGGGAGGGTTGGGAACCCCATCTACACTGTTCCTAAAAGTGTTACGAGTGATAGTAACCTTTATTAAATTAGTTTATGTAAATTATAACTACTCGAGAAAATAATAAATATCTAAATTTTTTTTGAAATTACAAATAAAAAACTGAAATTCTTCGAAAATTTACACCCTGTATGGTATTTTTTGGTGCCATGACCACAATTTTCAAATATGTAGTTTTTACAAAAGAAATAAACAAAATTATTTTTTTCACTAAAATGTTGAAAGATTTTTACTATAGTCCACTTTCACCCATTGTGGTGTATAAAAAAAGTACTGGCATTACTATGGCAAGTTTTTTTAAAAATTGACGCAACTATCCAAGATTCTAAAATGGTATAATACTCGAGGAAAACTAGCCACAAAAAGCCTAATACGTATTTCTAAACAAGAACCGAAATTTGAAAAAATGCTTTTATGTAGATAAAAATCCCTTTTACTATGCGCCAAAAAGGGTTTTTGTTGTAAGTTCTTAGAATTTGAATTGGAGATGTGCATAGTCAGTAAAAAGTTGGAGAGAGATAGAAAGAGGGATATTTAACGTTAGAGAGAGAAAGATGATGTTAGTCGTTGAATAACAATAGGGCAAGTAGACAAGTTGCTGTTCTTCACAAGTCAGTACGCTCTGTTCCTTTGTTTACTGTGCACACCGTTCCGTATTCAATTGATGTAGCTCTCGTACTAACGACTTTTGGCTTCGCTTTTTGGACTTGTGATCTGCAAACTGAACTTACCTGGCATTATTGTGGACTGTGATTTTGTGTTTTGTGAATTGGACTGTTAGTGTTAATTATGCCGCTTCCGTACACACCGTTGGAATACGCCAATATGCATCTAATTTATGGCGAATGCCGATGCAATGCTAACGCTGCTAGTAGATTGTATCGAGAGAGGTACCCGAATGCTCAAAGATACCCGGATTATCGAGTATTTATTAACGTGCATCAAGCGTTTTCGGAGGGTCGTTGCCATCTGACAGGAGAAATGCTGGAAGACCTAGATTGGAACGCGATAAGAAGTTCTCAATAAAATAGAAAACGATTCGACTACCTCGGTACGTGTCATAGAGCTAGCTACGGGAATACCAAAACGTTCTGCTCATCAAATTCTAAAACATTACAGGCTTCACCCATATCACTACAGGCGTGTGCAGACGTTATTACCGCGGGTCTATCCACTACGGGTCGCATTTTGCCGTGTGATGCTGGAAAAGCACAGAGAAGATCCCCAATTCTTAGATAAAGTTCTATGGTCGGATGAAACAACCTGCAAGAAAGATGGCTATTTAAATCTTCACAACTTACATAGCTGGAGTAATGAAAATCCGCACCTGATGCGGCAAGACAAACCCCAATATCAGTTCAAGGTTAACTTATGGACTGGCATATTAAACGGAAAAGTAATTGGGCCCTTTGAGTTACAAAGAAACTTAGATGGCAACAGTTATTTGCACTTTTTACGAAATGATTTGCCAGAATTGTTAGAAAATGTGCCTTTACATGATTTACAAAACATGTGGTTTCAAAACGATGGTTGCCCAGCTCACTATGCCCGTCTTGTGCGAGAATACTTAAACCAAGAGTATCCAGAACGATGGATCGGGCGACTTGGTCCTATCTTATGGCCACCTCGTTCACCCGACCTAAACCCCATGGACTTCTTCTACTGGGGCTGTCTCAAAGACAGAGTCTACTCAAAACTCATAGCAACATTGAACGAGCTTCGCCAAAAAATCACTCAGGCTGCAGGTCATATCAATGGTAGAAGATATGCACGACGAATAAAAAGATGTTTTTTAAGGCGATGCCGTGCCTGTATTAATGCCGATGGCAAACAATTTGAACATTTATTGCAAAATTAATAATTCAAACAAATAAATAAATAAATGTAAAATTATTGGCACCATTTGTTTTGTTTCATGCAACATTTTTCAACAAAAACCCTGTTTTGGGCACCCTATTTTTATTCGACAACGAACATCATCTTTCTCTCTGTAACGTTAAATATCCCTCTTTCTATCTCTCTCCAACTTTTTACTGACTATGCACATCTCCAATTCAAATTTTAAGAACTTACAACAAAAACCCTTTTTGGCGCATAGTAAAAGGGATCTACATAAAAGCATTTTTTCAAATTTCGGTTCTTGTTTAGAAATACGTAGTAGGCTTTTTGTGGCTAGTTTTCCTCGAGTATTATACCATTTTAGAATCTTGGATAGTTGTGTCAATTTTTAAAAAAACTTGCCATAGTAATGCCAGTACTTTTTTTATACACCATGATGGGTGAAAGTGGACTATAGTAAAAATCTTTCAACATTTTAGGGAAAAAAATAATTTTGTTTATTTTTTTTGGAAAAACTACATGTATTTTGGTATTTATAAGGGTTGTGGTGGATAGCAGTGTTATTTAGGTTGTCGATACAAAAAAAAAACAGAAATATTTAAAAAATTGTGGTTATGGCAGCAAAAAATACCATAAAGGGTGTCAATTTTCGAAGAATTTCAGTTTTTTATTTGTAATTTCAAAAAAAATTTAGATAATTTTTTTTCTTTTTTTTTCTCGAGTAGTTATGAGCGACTCCACCATACAGGCAGTTCCACCATACGGTGCCCGCTTATTGTTGAATTTTGGGACACGTTGTATATTATAAATATAAAATGTAATATTATTGTTAGTTGCCATTACTGTGATTGTTGATGCTAAATAAAAGTTATTATTTCGAATATTATTAAATTTGAAGATAGTTAAGCTGAAATGAAAATGATAAGATTATATTATGATTTTTTATGCTTAAACCTAAAAGACTCAAATAACAAAAACAGGAATAGTAAATCAAGTTATTCATAGGTGGAACAGGCAAAAAAAAACTAACCTACTATTTCACAGCAAACATAATTTCATGCATTGTTCGCCAGTATTCATGTCGCATAAATTTTACTTCAATGTCATCATAAAATGTATTAAATTAACAGTTCCCCTGTGTTAAAAAACTTAAAATAGCAGATTCAAAGGTGCTCAATATAAAATTCAGTAAATTATGTAAATCCAGTAACCATGACATTAAATGTTTGAAACCTTGGCAATAAGCCATCAACACGTCTTATCAACAGAACATCTATTTATGTTTCTAGCGTTTATCTCAACATACAATGATTCTGCAACAGCAATCACGGTCACATGATTTAAAAAATGCGCGTTTTCAAGAATAACGTGTATTACATAATATTTTGCTTTTAATCAACTTGTACTACAATAAGATACTCCTATACTATCACTAATCAATTTAAATATGAAACCAAATAATCTTTATACACACTAAAAATTAAAAAAAAATACTTTCAGTAAGTATTTTGATAAATTTGGTTTTTGATTAACGAAATTCGCTTTTCCTTGGTTTCATATAACCTCAAAACTTTGTAACCAAAGATATTTCACATATAAACAATTCATGTTTTTTTATGTAAACAGTAAAATATACATACACAAATTAACAGACTAGATATTAAAATAAATAAAAAGTATTCACCTGGCAACGACACACGATGTCTGAATCAACGGCTAGAAGATCAACCACTTTTCCTTTGCCTTCGTCTCCCCATTGTGCACCCAAAACAACAGTCACTTTGTTACATTGATCCATTCTGTTGTTATACGGGCATTCACCATTGACCGCCATCGAATTAAAGACAATCAACTCGTAATAAAAATACAAAGTATTCTAAATAAACGCCAGCGAAACCAGCAACACGCGCACCGCGCAGAATCCGAAACACAAAAAAAAACGAAATTTCAAAATTAAAACTTTTAAAATTTGAAAGTGACACTGACAAGCACAGAAAATAGATGACAGTTCGTAACAATTTTGACATTTAATAATACATACAACTTTTAAAAAGAGTTTTGGCGCCACCGAGAGAAAAGATGGTCGAAGTTTTTTCATAATGATTGAATTTCATGTTAATATTGAGTGAAATTATTCAATTTTGGTGGCATTTTGTACAATTTTGTTCAGTGAAAGTGCACAAATGAAATAATCATGAAATCAAATCATAGCATATCGAATATTTCCTCGTTGCCGCCAAATCTCATAACATGACCTTGTGTAAAAAGGCCACCGCTTATCCAAGAGCCTGACATGAAGAATTTATTCTCTTAAATGAAACGTGTGCTCTGTGGAACCCTAAACATAAATATTTTAAAATAATTGCCGAAATCGTCCACATCACCGCCCAAGGTCATTTCTTGTGTGGTATTTAGGTGTGTTTTTTTATATTTTAATGGAAGGCATACTAGCAAACAGATTTATTGATGGTAGGAAATTCATGCCGTCTAGAAACATCAAAGTCGGTAGTGGTGTGTTTCCAACCTGAGACCGGGATGCTAAGCCTCGACCCAAAGTAAGTTTACAAGCTACCTTACCCTCCGAACCGAAACACATCAACGGCAAGCATTGACGCTATGGCGACAGAAATAGGTAAGACGGTGGTACCAATCCGAACGAGTTGCTGCGGAACTCTATCACCTAGTACGATGTCACGGTGCTAGTAACGGGAATCATATGCTCGCCTTTGATGAGATGACTGGCCGAAAGGCCTATTCTGCACAGGAGTCCGGCACTTTCTCTTCTCTTTAGATTTCAACGTTAATACGAGTATTTTTATTGCTATAGCTGCTTATCTACTGTTATCCATGTAGAATTCGGATTAACTTAATTTTAATCGAATGTGAAACACAACTTCACTCTAGTACATTCAATTGTATACTGATGATATTATTGACAAATGTAATAGCCCCTTTCAATACTTGCAATATTAGGATCATCATTAATATTGACAATGTAATACGCCCCATTGAGTGAAATTAGTCAATTTTGGTGGCATTTTGTTCAGTCAAAGTGCACAAAAGAAATAATTATGAAGAAATTAGTATATCGCGTATTTCCTCGCTACCGCCAAATCTCACAAAATGAGCTTGAGTAATGAGGCCACAGCTTTACCCAGGAGCCTGACATGACTTACTGATGACTTATGACTGATGACTACTTATAATTGATTAAAATTGATATTTAAAAATCTGATTCAAATTTCTACTTGACTAATGGCAAAATACTAACGTGAAGGCCAAAACCTAAAGAAAGAAAGAATAGTAGTAGTATCTTCACGCCCATATCCCCGAAGAGGTAGGCAGAGGTACAACCAAGGCACCCACGACTGGCCGAAGATACTTAGTCCCACAATGTGATAGGTGGCATATCGCCAACCGGGCACATTTCCAATCCCAACCAACATTTTTTTAGTAGAAAATTGGAAAAATCCAATTTTCTTTTTGTTGGCCGACCCGGGATTCGAACCCGGGACCTCATGTAGTCAAGTCCAACACCCGGACCGCTAGACCACAGAGGCGATTATGTTATTGTGTGTAAATGTGATTTAGTAAATAAACTATACTAGTGAAAGACTATTGTAGAGTTTTATCACGACAGAAGAGGCAGAGGCCTGAACAAGAAAGAAATTTGAAGACGAAACTAAAAAAAGACACAAAATATTAAGATATGTGTTTATTACATAATATAAGACTAGTATAAAATATAGAGGTAAAAAAAAAGAATATTAAAAATACTTTTTGCACTGTCGTAGAAGTTTTAGCGCCAACATGAAAGAAGATGATTTTGGTGTTGAGAATTTTAGTTTTATAATTTGTGTGAAAATAATCGTAATTCAAGGATGTGACGTACTATAAAACAAATTAACGGAGAAACAAAATATGTAAACTTCAAGAAATTAAAACTAAAGATGTATTGAAGGACTCAAATAAGCTTTGTCTTAGTGAAGGAAATGACTTTTAAAAAGGGGAAGACAATATGTTAAGAAACTGAAGAAATGAATTTAAAATTTTAATATGAAAAAGAATTTATTATTACGGAAGACGTGGCAGCATGGCCTAAAGGTCTTAGCCGGCCCCAGAAAGGGGCAAATTAACTTAAAAAAAATAACTTAAAAAAAATGACAGTTGAGTTGACAGGTGTTAAAAGTTTATAAGTTTCGTTCAAAGGTTTCGTTTTTGAAATTGAATGTTGATTGTTGATTTGTGATTGATAAAGTTTTTGATAATATGAATATTCTTGGAACAAGATTTCCAAATTATGTGCCGTCCGTCTTTTCATTGTAACTAGCAAGTACATCATTTAAAGTGAGTTTATAAAAGTCAGCTGGATACAAACAGACAGATTTATTGTGGTCTACGATGAAATTTCCCTGTTTGTTTCTATTTTATATATATTCTGTATTTTGTGATAACAATAAAGAAGCTGAAGAAAAGAAGCGACGGATAATAGATCAACTAACAAGAACTCGGCCGGTTATTATAAAAGACTACCAACTAGTAACGCGACACGTCGGTGTAGATGTTTATATGTTTAGAAGCTACCGAACTGTTTCCATAGTGTTTTATCCTATAAAAAATGATATCAGCGATGCAATATTTACCTTTCAGTCCGAAGAACTACATTTGAACAACATTGGTGAGTATGTAAAATGTTAACTAAACATAACTTAAGAGATTAGAGTAAGTCTTTTATAAGGGAGGGCTCAATATTAATTTTGATTTAGACTATCATTTTCTAGAATAGGATTTAATAATTATAAAGCTATATCTGATATGCTGTATATGATCTGCCAAGGACAAGACATTTGGCACTCAGTACCCTCTACCTAGAAGATTCGCGAGAAGATATGTATAACTAGCTATGAAGTGTTTTTACAATAACAAGAGTTACAATAGTTCATATATAATCTTGTTATAAAATGTATTAATTAACTCAATCTCATATTACATCAATATGAATGATAAGACTACCATATCCACATTTAGTAACTCAAGTATTCAAAGTTTTATATAACAACAGGATCACTAAAATTCTAAACAAATGAATGGTTGCTGTTTGCTCTACAACATGTGTTATAAGATGAGCTGCTGCCAATTGGTCAGCCTGTAACACACACAGTATGTCAATAACATATTTTTATTGATCTTAGGTCATTAATCATATAAGTATTTAATTTCTTTACAATACTTTATTTAATTATAATAAGTATCCATTAGTTGAACTGAAATACATCTATAATTGTAAATGGTTGTCCTGTGTAAAGAAAATATTAGTACCTTTCCTAAATTAGAAAACAAACTTTTTGTTCGTTAACAATAACAATGTGTGGCAAACACTAGACTTATTTATAATGTCCTTTAGTAATAACTAGCTGTGCTACAATTTTCGTTGTGTGTATGTTATTTTACATGTTTCACCGCCTCATTAGTTGAGTAGCTAGCGTATACGCCTAACTACATCGACCAACCGTGAGACTCGGGTTCGATTCCCGACGAGGCAGGCATTTGTTTGACAAACATTTAGATATCTGCATTTCCGGATCTGGGTGTTTATTAAGTTTATTCTGGTATCTATTTAAGTATTTATATATATTAGTATTGTTGACTAACACCCATAACACAAGCATATAATTTGCTTACTTTGGGGTTAGATTCAATTTGTGCGATTTGTCTAGGGACTAATTATTATTATTATATAGACAAAAAACATGATTGATGAGTGAGTTATGTGTGAATTTTGATATATTTTAATTAGATAATTTCTTTAATTATTATCAAAAGTGAACTAAGACCTATTTGGATAAATGTATTTTGTTATACATGAGTCTGTTTTTGTTACATTATCTTTAGAGAATCAATTACTAACTTAGATTATTCATGGTGATCAAATAAAA
>NJDC01003390.1:102561-117246 GCA_002245475.1 Calephelis virginiensis
TGAAAGCCCTTAAATGTGTTTGTTTTTAAATGTTATTTAGTAGTTGTAAGCATTCTATTCATATAAAAGATGGACTCGGAAAAGAGGATTTCTGTGTCTATGACAATATTATTATACTGAATGAATAAAACCTGTTCCCAATTTCTTATACATATATAAAAAGTAATCCCTATTTCCCTTGGTTATCGCATTACATTTGAACAGATGGGTCAATTTTGCTAATTCTTAATTTGTTATGTCAGTCATTGTCAGGATAACGTTCATACAAAAAGAAAATTCAACATTCATAGATAGAACAAGACGTCTATCGACTCAGCTAGTAAAAAGAATACAAAAGTATCTTCACACCGATATCCCCGTAGAGGTAGGCAGAGGTACAACCAAGGCACCCACGACTAGCCGAAGACACTAAGTCCCACAATGTGATAGGTGGCAAGCCTATCGCCAACCGAGCACATTTCCAATCCCGACCAACACTTTTTTTTAAATTAGAAAGTTGAAAAAATCCAATTTTCTTTATGTTGGCCGACCCGGGATTCGAACCCAGGATCTCATGCAGTCAAGTCCAACACCCGGACCGCTAGACCACAGAGGCGATAAAAAAAGAATACAATTATATAAATAAGAAGTAGGCAGAGCTACCATCAGGGCCCCCATGATGAGCCAAAGGTACTTAGTCCCACAATGTAGGGTGGTATACCTATCACATACAATTATCCAGTCAATGTTGTCTAAATAGTACTAACTTTAGGTTTAGAACAGGTTAAATTACTTAGCATTATTACAAAATCTTATCACATAATTATAATTATGTTTATCACATGATAACATTCAGATTTATAAATTAGAAGGTCTGCTTCAGTCAGACTCGTTTTTAAAATAATCTACCACCATATAGCATTTCTCTTTGCAATTTTTCTGCTGTTAAAGTCCCTTCTATACTAGTACAGTCTTTATTAAAAACACTATATGCAGAAATCTCTCCTTTTTTCTTAGGTTTTGTCCGAGTATTTAAGTATATGCCTATTAAAAGAGATATAACGAAATATACTGCGCCAAATTGGATAGACAGAAAATATAGGTACAGTGCCAGCCAAATTAGACCATACATAGACCATTTAAACATGCAATATTTCCAAGACTCTTGTGATTCTGCTATGACAGATTCATTTTCACTGACTTCATTGCTATCTATTGTCTCTTCCATTATAAGATTTTTATGAGGTTCTGCTTCGTATTTTTCTTCTTCTTCCAACTGCAAATAAAATAAAATAAATAAATACATCCATACTAATATTATAAAGAGGAAATGTTTGATTTTATGTTTGTTTGAAATAAATAGGCTCCGAAACTACTGGACCGATTTCAAAGATTCTGTCACCATTAGAAGCCGACATTATCATTGATGGACATGAGCTATATTTATAACTAGAAAAAAATAGGGATCCCCATCAAGAATTCAAAAATGTAACACAAGGTGTAAAAAAATTAGCTATAAAATGTCTGTCCCGCATGCGCTGCGAAAACCATTGACAATAGCATTGTAAGATGTTCTACAATATTAAAAAACCTATTAATATCTACAAAAAAGTTCGCGACACCATATATCTAACTATTGCAGTTACGGCAATATAACTAATTTTATACATTTTAAAGGTCCCATACCTTCTTAGTAATCCTAATCTAAATAAATTATTTCATATTCAAGACTGTTTCAAAACCTTGAGATTACTTTTTGAATTATTCAAATCGAAAAGTCCATTCAAAAGATATTACAAAATTAAAAATGTACTTCTTAACAAAATACATACCTACGCTAGAAAGTTATAAAACGCGCGCGTGGTGCGCGACGGCCGACAACACCACGTGAGTTTGTATCACACTAGCGACTTGACCTGGCTTCGCTCGGGTAACAGAATTTATTTAATCTATACTAATAATAAAGAGAAAGATTGTATTGTTTGTTTGTTTGTATTGAATAGGCTCTAAAGCTGCCCGGCCGATCCGGTAAATTCTTATTCCATTCGAAACCCGCATTGCCGCTAATAAAAATGGGATTTTACCTTGGTAAAATGGTTCATTCTTACGGGAAAACGGCCTCTGTGGTCTAGCGGTCCGGGTGTTGGACTTGACTGCATGAGGTCCCGGGTTCGAATCCCGGGTCGGCCAACAAAAAGAAAATTGGATGTTTCCAATTTTCTAATAAAAAAAATGTTGGTCGGGATTGGAAATGTGCCCGGTTGGCGATAGGCTTGCCACCTATCACATTGTGGGACTTAGTGTCTTCGGCTAGTCGTGGGTGCCCTGGTTGTGCCTTTGCCTACCTCTTCGGGAATATGGGCGTGAAGATACTTAATAATTTTTTCTATACATGTACATAAAAATTAATCGCCGTAATGTAGGTAAGTACGAGCATACTCAGAACTTTTGACAGGATAGATACACCAATTATAAAGGAGGAAAGATTTGATGCTGGTTTGTTTTTATTGAATAGTATTGAAAATTCTTTTACGATTGAAAGTAAATAGTGTCATTGATGAACATAGGCTACTTTTTAAAGCGGGACTATGCTTTATTCCCACGGGACAACGGGTAATTGGACACCGGGTCGTAAAAATGATCCTTTCATACTTACCTTTTTCGCATACCTTTTTCACATACCTAACTTCTAAACAGTTAAACAGATTTGAAATTTTAAATGAGTATTTCGATAGTTTCCTGTATGGTTTCAAAGTACAATTGGACCCGGTAGGTGGAGCTGCTGTTGGTATATCATCAACACTAAAATGTTAAAGATGAAAGATTTGATTGTGTGTTTGTATTTAATAGGCTCAGAAACTACCGGACCGATTTAAAAAAACATTTTACCATTAGAAGTAGTCATTATTGCTGATGCACATAGGGTGCCTTATTTCTATGAAAAAATAGAAATTTGTCCACCCGTGCGAAGCCGGGACGCGCTGCTGGTAACTAAATAAGCCGAAGCTAATAGTATTATAAAAAGTTTTAAAATGAATGACTAATTTTCAGTAGCAAGTATCCAATTTTAATTTTTTTTATTTCAAAAGATAGGTGTACTGTGGCTGTCCCATTGCCAACAAGTCTGGATGTGGGATCCTTATTTTTTTGTGTACTTAGACAAAATATTCTTGAAGTTTAAGACAATTTTTAGCAGTCTGATGGCTATTATTAAAAATGCTTGAATACTTAAAAAGTTGATGTGTACTAACGGATGATTATAAATAAGGTGGTAGCCACTACAATATTTATTGGTTACATAAATAAAATGTGAACCAGTAGCAATATGTTTCATACATACCAATAAAACCTCTTCCGACTTATCCTTATCCATGTCTTTTAAAAATTTTGGTGTAAGGAAATCAAATACAGCTTCTTTGGATTTTTGCAATTTTTCTTTAGTTTTGTCTATTATTTCTTTTCTTCTTCTTAGTGCTCTATATTCCTTAAGTTTTGCCTCCATTGGAAAGTGTTAACACATATCAAGATAGCGTTAGTTACGTTGGAAACCTATTGAAAACATATAAATTAAATACTATACTAGGACTACAAATTTTATTTTTAAGTGTTTTTCATAACGCTTTTTAACCACCTTGTTGGTCGAGTGGCTAGTGTACACGTTTAACTACAACATCTAACCTTGACGTCCGGGTTCAATTTCTGACGGGGGCAGGCATTTGTGTGATGAACATTTAGATGTCTGCATTTCCGAGCCTGGGTGTTTATTAAATTTGTTTTGGTATCTATTTAAGTATTTATTTATTAGAATCATTGACTAACACCCATAGCACAAGCATATAATTTATTTACTTTGGGGTTAGATTCAATTTGTGTAACTTGTCCAGGGAGGTTTATTATTATTATTATTATAAAAACCTAAGATACTACAAATTGAGATAAGATCTCACAGGGCTTTTCTGTTGCACTTCCACCATAGGATTCTTCTTATTGGTGGATGGGTCTCAACAAATTGACCATTTACCACCTGTTTTGTGTCAAAAATGTGGGAAGGCTCTATTCTTGCTATTCTATCTCCTCCATGAAGGCTAAACAACTGCCTTTAGGATTTTATATACGAGTAATAAAATTAAAGCAGCATTGTATGCATGATGAGTATTATTAAATGTTTATTAAGTACCCAACTTACTTCTTATAACTATAAAAATATTTCTCTACTTATATCCAAAAGTTTCCCTAGCATATTCTACATTCATGTGTTACTTTGGCAAGTGTTTTTATGGTAAATGAAGTTTTACTTTAAATTTAATACTTTCAGTCTAATTAATGGCAAAGAAACAAAAATATACATTGTTTTATCTTGTAACAGTGCAGGAAATCAAAACACTATAGTTCACTGCAGTTTTGATGTTAATGATCTTTTGTTATGTTTAATAATGATCATGTACCTATTCTTCTAAAATAAAATTCCTGATAATTTAGTAAACATTTTACTTGAAGCTCATTTGGGTTTTAATTCTACAATTTCAGATGATTCAAACAAATAATTTAGTTGAAGAAACTTACGTTGTTTACAAATTATTGCAAGTTTTCTGTAGATATTTTTTCTTAACATTAAACGTTGTAATTAATTAAATTGTTTAAATTACTTCCAACCAAGTTCCAACTTTTAAGTATTTATTACACATTTCAATTGACATATTTTGTAATTTGTCTATTTGCCAACAAAACAAACATAAATGTCAAAAACAGCTGTTGTGTGTTGCTTCATAACACAGAACAATATTACTCCTTCACAATGAGTAAAAATATACAAAATAATTATTGTTATTTTTTGTGAATGTACATTAAGATAAGCAATATCTTGAAGTCACTTTAACAAACAATAATATTCAAGATATCAGAGTATACGCGCTGTATCAAAATATGTTTTGCAACATTTCAGCAAAACCAAACAGAAAATACAAATAACTCAAACTTGTAAAACATGTAGCAACATTTATCATGGCGCGAACCGATCGATATTTCGAATTCTGTTGATTGAACAAAAATGGCACTCAGTCGGTTGCGAATTTATTTCTATCGGTTGAATTAAATACCAATAATTAATGGAACACCAGCCAGAAATGGAAGGCTATGGAGATAATCCTAACGTTCAAAATAGCGGAAACTACATAACAATAATTCCAGTGGAGTTTTCTAGACGAGGATATCCCATACAAGCTGAGTACCAATTCAAGTGAGCATTATTACTTATTATATACATACATACATACATACATATCTTCACGCCAAGGTGCCACACCTCACGATCCTGACAAACCTGTCTTGCTTCCTTCACATTTATAACCCTTTTCATAGTCTCGGACCAATCAAACCATACTCTTTCAGGCCTGAGGCTAAGCGAGACGATAAAATGATACCTACCCCAGCGCTGGCGTGATCGCTCTGTGGTACACCAGACCAAAGAGCCAACCTGCCACCGGGGAGATCAAAAGTATCACTACCTTTTCGCTTAGTCTCCGTTACACACAGTAAATTATAAATTATATACTTACCTACTTATTTCATATTGTCCGCGATATAATCCTAAATTAGGTTTTTGAGCTATATACCTAAGTAATGCATAAATTCATGTAGGTACTTCGACGACATGATCTTAAATATTAAGTACTCTTAAAAACTTTTTCGGATCTTGATAAGATTTATATAGGACCACTTTGGAATCAGGATTTATCTATCGAAAAAATTATCATCAAATCGCGTTGCGGGAATCAAATTGGAATCGGTTTCTTACAGCTTTATTGCGTAGATACTAATATTGCTCGCGGCGTTTCCTGCGTGGCCCACAGGAACATTTTTTCTTGATAAAAACTATCCCATGTCTTAATCCAAGTTACCTTCTATGGATGTGCCAAATTTCATTAAAATCAGTTTAACAGTTTTTGAGTGAAGCAGTAACAAACATACAAACTTTTTCATCTATAATGTTAATAGGATAAGTTGTTTCTCTAAATTATCTTCGGCTTGTCACAAAAAAGAAACCGACTCCTGTTTAACTGAACACTGTCTAAAACTGATATCTAACCAATAACATGCCACATGTGGATGACGTGGCAGTATAGTAGGTATTGGTTAAGAATCCAGTTTTAGACAGTGTTTATTTAAACACGTGTTCACCAAGTGTTTATTTTTTTTGTGATAAGACTCTCTGTCTTCTAATGACAAACAAATTAAAGAATTATTGATTTCAGTGAGTTTAGATCACGTGAAGAATATTACAGTGTTCAAAGTCAAAAATTGCAAGCAGAGGTAAACGCGCATCTATATTCAGTGTCGCAGAGGCTACCGCACTTATCCTACAGCCCATTAGGCAGGCATAATGAGTGGGACAAGCATGATCAGCACAAACCTTTACCTGACTCCAAGGAGAGTAATAGTTCTGACTCATTGGAAAAAAGCGTTATGGGTGAGTGTCATTTATAGGTTTCTTTCAAAACCACATGCAAGTGGTTCAACCAGGTGTCATTCGCATTAGACGGCAATATGCAGGAGGGCTTAGTATACAGAAGGCCGTATGTCATGTTGCCCATTTTCAAAGAAAAATTAACTCTGTTGTTAGAGAATAGCGACTATTAGAAGATAGCTTGATAGCCTTCTGTACACGTAACGCCACTGACTAACTGCAAGGTTCGGGTTAGATCCCAGTTAGGGGCCGTTATTTGATTTGTGGGATCAACATTTAGATATCTGCATTTCTGGGTATGGAATGTTTATTAAATATATTTCAGTGTTTAAGTATTTCTGTGTATTAGTATCAACAATGAACATCTTCTATGTAGTAACATGCATTACTACATAGAAGATTTTTACAAAATGTATGACGCCTAGACCAATGTTTTGTGCATCCAAGTGAAAAAGTCGATGGATGATCATCGGTCTCATAGACGTAATAATGTGACGTTACATGCCTTTTAGGGTTGTGGTCGTGCCCATTGACAACGGTATATCCGCGTTTGGGTCATCTAGAGACCACTTTCCAGAGTTACCACTTTCATTTAATACTCGTAGTTTTTGAAACTTACTAGTCGCAAACTTATGATTTTTAAAAAGCAGAAAGACAGTCAACGCAATCAAGGCAATCAAAAAACTAAAAAGTAACAACTACTGACGAAAGATAAGCACTGTCGTCGAAACAAAATGTGCTACCTTATAGAGGACCAATTACGTTGTCGTGTTAGATTTTGAAAGGCTTTTCGTCGCAGAAATAGCTTAAACAGCAGCTTAACAGCTGCGACCTTTGTTAAATTCTGGGTTAGCAGATCACCAGGCCTCCACTTAAGTCCATGGATAATATATGGTGTTCTCGAAATTTAGTTAGCGTTTCCAGCTGTTTGCCTTACATCACGCTGTCATTGACCTTTTGTGGAATAACAAAATGGCTATAATTTGTTTATTATGAGTCTGATTTTTTGTATATCAATTCAATTTCGTGCACTAATTTGAAAATGCCTTATATAGTATTTCTGAATATACTTGATGTAGCAATAAAAAAATATGAAAAAGGAAGAAATAGTGATAGTAATGTACTATTTCAGAACTCGGTCCCAGTACATACCTACAGACATAAATATTGATAGGTGCATACTTAACTGTTTCAGGTTCAAATCTTAGCAGCTGTTCCAACCAAACTGCGTCTAGCAGCATAGCAGCTGGTTCGTTTAGTACTACAGAACCTATTACCAGTGGAGGTAGTTCTTCTAGTGCCATATCTCCCCCTTTGCCAGGTATTTTTTATTCAGTAACAGACAACAGTTTTAAAGTTAAATGAATGCTATTATTGATAAATTTTATTTAAATGTCTTTTTATTTCATTAGGATCATCAGGAAGTACTTCATCATCTTCCACGGGTACCACAAACCCAGTGACTTGTATCTATCTTATGTCACGGACTGCAATCATGGTTGAAATGAGTTCTGAAGAAGTCCCTTCTTGTGTAACATCCGCGAGGTTTCTGAATGCAGTTTTATCTACCGAAGAATTAGGTCTTACCACACCAAGTGCTAGAAGTTTGGCAGCTAGTGTCTTTGCTTTATGGATGTGTAGCCCTTTGTTGGGTAAGTTTTTAACCTTCTATCTATATAACTAAGTATGATGCTGACGACCGTTGCACAAGGGCCAGACGAGCTTCCAGAGTTTGAGTCCCGGTCGCAGCCCAGTCAGCGCCGGTAGTAGTTCAATCCTGCGGACCTAGGCCAAGGAGGCTTTTCTCGGAATCAGGCCAGTGACCTTTTATATAGGCCGCCTCTCTCCACACCTATGTAAATAACGCTGCATAGTGCATAAGCACGTACCCACGCCATACCAGCTCAGGGAGAAAATTACCTACCCGCCATGAGCGGATCTTAGGTTAATAATAAGAATTCGCCAACGTCAGAATTTAGTTGTATAATATGTATTAACAATATATTGTAAATTTAATGTTATATTCGCTGTATTACCGACTAATATACTTTTTTGTTAATCCTTAACTTTCTTTTTATTATTTCATTGTAATTTTTATCGAAGTGTCTCCTGTCTCCCGTTCAACCTGGTCTCATGCTGAAAGGGCTGACGGGAGCGGGTGACACATGATTGAACGATTCATGGTCAGATCCACCGTTGTGAGCAGGGTTGGCATGCCCATAACCTTAGTAGACTTGTAATGTCACATTTTTAGAGTATGTTCAAGCCGATAGGCTTAGTTTTATCAAAATTTGACCACGATAAAGTATACTCTGAACAAAATCTTTTAAAATGTTTAAATATAAGAAACATTCCTTATATTATACGAATGCTTACCTTCACTAACCTTCGAATATGAGTGAATTAATAGATCCGCTCCTGGACTGATCAATTAAGGCAAATAACTAGATAGATCGAGCTGAAATCTAGTATACAGATATATAAAATAACGTAGCTATTTGCAAAGAATGTTCGGGAGTTCCACTTCCTCCTCAGTTAAAATAGGGATGAAATTCGTGGGAAGTTCGTGAATTTAGAAGTTGGATGGTCTATGACCGAATGAAGAGGATAGGCTTATTTTTCCTTGATATCTCAAGGAGTACCCGTAAAAGAGCTAAATGACTTGTGTGAAACGATATTTTCTTGAACGATATTTATTTTCATATGTAGAATTATTAATATTCGTTGTACCCACTCCTAACCCAAAATGTTTCATGTGATTTATCAATGGTCCCTGACTTTAGAAATGTGTTAGAGAAATCAATTTGATATTACAATGTCATCCACATTAACAAACTGTTTCGTAGAAATTCAATTAAAACCACACCATTGTCCATGGCGAATATGGGCAAGCTGGCAAAAACTGTTGCAGAGATTCGGGCATGGTTCAGAATCACGTCGGGAAAAAGATCAACCAGTTTTGAGGCTTCAGAGAAACGTGTTCTTTCCGAAACATTTGGAAGAAGGCATTAAGTAAGTCAAGACTGATAAAATTTACGTTTTTTAATTTAAACACTTACTTGTTTTTAATTTTTTTTTACATATGAAATGACTAAATTGCTTATAATTTTAGGTGCAATTATCTTAGCCTTGCTTTTAAAATGACAGAAATCGATTTTTATTGTAATGTTAAAACTTGAATATAAATGTAACTCATAGCGGTTCGTTTTTTTTTATACAAGATGAGGCAAACGAGCAAGTGGGTCACCTGATGGAAAGTGATCACCGCCGCCCACGGACTCTGCAACACCAGGAGTATCACAGATGCGTTGCCGACGTTATTATTATTATCCTGCGTTGTTATCCTGAATACCGAAAGAAATTATGGAAAAATTGGTACAAGCATTATTCTGAAGGTGCAAAGTTCTGTTAAGTTTCTAGTATCTTCGTAACGTAGGATTGACGCTGGCATATAACATTATCGCAAAATAATTATTTATTCTACAAACCGAATTTCAGAGATTCGCGAATACAAGAGCTGTTGTACGAAGAAGCTCGTTACAACGTAGTGACTGGGAGATATCCATTAGAAAGCGCCCAAGCCATGATGCTGGGAGGTTTACAAGCCAGAATCCAATTGGGACCGTACGACCCCCATCGCCATACTGCTAAATTCTTCAGGTATTTAGCAGAAATTTTAGTTTCTACTTTGCTATTTGTCTTCTGGTTGCATTTCAACAATTTGGAGCGCAATCGTGCTCATTTAGATTTTTCATGTGCGGAATAGGTGAGCGAGCCAAAAGACCACCTGTTAAAAAGATCGGCTTGCTGACGAAAGTAAAGTCCATAGTTTATAGTATTAAATTTCGACCAAACTGTAAAGGTTTATTAATTTACTAACTCCACTCAGCGGCGGCAAAGAACGTCACATGATACAAAATCCGAGTGTCATATATTTTGTGAATATCTAAAATTTGTGGGACTCTCTTTATTGATTGCACTTGGTAGATTTTCAGAAGGCTGACCACAACCTATTTATAGAGCTACATTCGCGCCTGGAATTGAGGGGAGGTACCACCATCCCGATGTCCAATCTGCTCGAACATTTACGATTTACAGTCTGCTCGAAAAGAGACGGGGAATGATGACAGATCGATGACAATTAATCACTTATGATTTTATAGAATGTCGCCCACTGTGGTACAGTGGTCTGGTGTAGGAGTTGACTATAGAAGTCTCGGATTCGATACATGCACAGAGCCTTAACGGCCTTATGAAGTAATTTCTAACGAACAATTACGGTCGATCAATGATGATGATGCTGTACAGATTTATTAATTTACTAAAGTTCACTCAAGCTTTAGGCCACGTGGGCACTGTGAACTGTACAAAATCTTCGTGAGCTTGTCAAATAATTTGTAAGCATCTTCTTTGTGTGAATGCATGAAAACGCACAGTTTTTGAGAGGCTCACCACAACCACTCTAGATTGGTAGATAGATTCACTCTTTTCATTTGTAACCGGTAGACTTGCACAAGTGGCCTAAGATTCCAGATTATATATGGTTTCATTACGCGAGGGTTGTCGCTTACCAGAAAAACTCCCTCATTGATCGCTATTTAACAATGTAAAAAATTACTTCTACAGAGAGCAACAAGACAAGTATTTGCCGCAACACGCACGCTCCGGTAGATGGGCCCGGCTGCTGCCGGCGGGGCGCAAGGGCAGTCCCGAGGCGCGATTGCTGGAGCAGGCGCAGCGCCCTCCCGCCGCGCCGCCGCGGAAGTTGCGACACAAGTACCTGCAGCACACCAGGACCCTGCCCACATACGGGTACGTCACACACTTGCAGCACATCAGAATACACAATCTCTAATATTCATCTCACTCGGGGTAGAAACTGCATCAAGTGGGAGCCCGTGCGGCTTCATACAAAAGTGACCCGTTGCGGGAAGCCGCGCGGGAGACCGTCGCGGGGAGGCCGACCCAGCGCCCGCGCAACGGAGCCAGTCTCCCCGCAACGGGAACCGTCGCCGTGTCCGCACGGCTGTGTTGTTGTGTTGCCATGTGCACCGTAATTACGGTAAATGCACCATATTCAACACTATTTTACCATCCAACGTCGAAACATGACAACGGTGACAAAATCTGCTGTAATTGGTAAACAATACAATAACTCTTTTTATCGTGCACCAAATACAAATAAATTACAAATACATTAATGTACTAAAACTAAGAAGATACACAAAGGCGTCCTTATCGCCAAGGCAGCGATCTCTTCCAGGCAACCATAAAGTATGGAACAAGATTTAGCGAGATAAAAAGTTTATTTATTGTCAGCCTCTCCATTGCTGATATGACTGATATAGCTCTTACTTTGAAATTGTTGACTTTCAAATAGGGTTCCAGTTTTGAAAATAATTCGTCATAAAGTTCAACCGAAACTTTAAAATACTTACAGACCGTGTGAACTTAATGCTACAAATAATTTTTAAAACTCATGTTTAAACATCATATTTTTTATTACGCTTTATTCGTTTACGCAGATAAATGATTAGCAAATTATTGTACTTACAGTGCAGCGTTCTTCCAAGGTCAAATCGAGCAGCCAGTCAGGAGTCTGACCAGTCTACTCACACACGAGGACATTCCCGTGCTGGTGGCCATCAACTCCAACGGAGTCTACGTCATTGATGACACTGAGAGCGTATGTATCATTATTTTTAAGCAACTTAAAAATGGGGATGTTATTAGAATGGCTGCATGTTTTTTTTATATAATTATCAAGCTATATACTCGGCGTACATATTTTAATAGCTAGTAATTTTTTGAATTAAATTTATTTGTTAATTATTATACTGAGATAAAAATAGAATTTTCAGGAAATTGGCGTGTTTATTTACATTTTAAAATTGTTTGTAATAAATATTTAAACTCGTAGTAAATACAAAAGAAAACTGTTTGAAAATTAATATATATGTAATTAAAAAATGATATTTCATGAATAGTAAAATATTTGAACACCACATTTGGTAGAATATGTTTGAATGCTTAAATAATTTTGTAACATCTTCTAACAAACTTATTCCGCAAATAATTTTTATTTCATTTAAAAAAATCTTCACATCCGTATCCACGAAGATGGGGGCAGAGGTATAATCTCGATCAGCTGAAATCACTACCGACCCGAGCCGGCTAAGTCCAACAATGTGATAGACGGGGAACCGATGGTCACACCCAGGGCCGGCCTGCCGTAGGGCTAACGGAGCTGCCCGGGCAGGCGCCAAGCCCAAGAGGGAGTCTCCGTTACTTTTCTAACTGTGGCGCCTTCCAACTAAGGACAGCCTGTTTTAGAGGCTTAGTTTTAAAAGACTGTCGCTTAAAAAACTCTTAGACTTATGTATTTGACGGCGCCACCTTCAATGTTTTGCAAACCACGTGCCACAGGCAAGCGGTGACGAGCGATAGCAGCATTACGTCATTCCAATCCTACCGCCAGCCTATATAAAGGCGGCGCCAACCGATGAATCGGATTCCTTCGTCGACCGCCGGCCAGTGCACTCATTACGTTATCACTACGTCATTTAATTACAAAGTGGTTTTGCTGTCAGTATCTATCAATGTTGCAATTTTGTTCAAAGCTAAAAATGAGTTAAATTATTGAAAAAAATATGAAATTCGAATAAATCAAGATATCACGTGACTTTTGCATTTTTTTGAAATAATGTCGTTACCCGATTCTACATATTTAAAGAAATGTTACTTCCGTTATTTTGTTATTATATTTTATATCAACTATTTATATAGGACAAAGTGACAAAAACCTTTTATTTTTTCCAATTTTTCCCATCTCAGTGTTTGCATGCGGTCACACACCTGGTATACTGGTACAAATGGTATGGTTATTGGCATGCATGATGCAAGGCATCCAAATAATGCACCACCTTATTTGGGTCCCGCTCCATCCTGAAACTTACCTCGGGCCGGCACCTGTCACATATTTTGTTTATTGCCCAATCTAATACCTCGTAAATTCAAGTCCAACACTGGACCACTACATCGCAGACGCTATTATTATATGTGTTATTTATTATTATTATCTTTAATGATTTATTGTCACTCACTTGAAACGTATAAAATGTTTCCAGACGGTCTTACTAGGACTTCTCTATGAGGAGCTTTCTTGGGACATCGGTCTACCTTCTGAAGATAACGAAGACTGTCTGCCGTGTCTCTTCCTCCAGTTTATGGTCGTAGAAAACGGACTGCGTGTCTCAAAAATATTACAGGTCTCTATCTATCTACATAAATCTCACCTTTTTGTCCGGACAAATTACTTCTGAACTGCTTTTGATTAAAACTTATAGAGATCATCTTACTCATAGATAGACTAAATCTTAGGCTACTTTCATACATTCTTATAATGAAATACTTTTTACATATAAAAAAATCCTTATAACCATTAGGGATCTTTGAAAGAAAGTAAGAATGTTATTTTTAAAGATAAAAAAAATGGGTGCCTGTATGAGAAGTTATACTTGATTATGACATTATTAAAATATATATATCGAAAAGTATGTAAATCGCATTTGTATGAAACCAAAACACGTGTGTGAATGTAGCAACATGTTTCTAAAGCAGGCAACTTCATGATGTTACTTTTATATGACAGACGCGCATCTTAAAATTTTACTCTCATAATTTTTCATAACGCGTTTAAAAAAGTATAACTTCAAAAATGTAATTATAAGCTTTTTATATAGGTAAAACAAGCAAAGTAAGTATCTTCACGCCCATATCCCCGAAATTGGAGGCAGAGGCACAACCAGAACACCCATGACTAGCCGAAGATACTAAGTTTCACAATGTGATAAGTGGCAAGCCTATCATCAACCGGGCACATATCCAATCCCGGGCAACGTTATTTTTATTAGAAAATTAAAAATATATCTTTTTTTGTTGCCCGCCCCGGGGATTGAACACGGGACCTCATGAAGTCAAGTCCGAAGCCGGACCGCTAGACCCCAGAGGCGGTATTACATATAAGGTATTTTAGTGAGTTTTTTCGCAGTAGAAGAGTTTCATTCGAAATGTATTTTTATTTTAGCACTTGCCCTGTGCTTGGGATAGATTTCTATAAATTTTAAAGAAAGAAAAATTTCGCCCCAGACATGATTTGAACCTGTAAGCTTTCGTCTCAAGCCGACGAAAGTTCCAACCAATTGAGCTACTGAGGATTTAAGTCCCGTGGCGAAATTTTTAAT